>PVLC010003498.1:51850-96812 GCA_004027655.1 Graphiurus murinus | reverse complement strand
AGGGAGAAGATGGGGCATAGGAGGGTCTCCAGATGAAAAAGAGAGATCCTCGATAAGCAAAGAAGTTGATTTAATTATAGTGGATGCTTGGGGCAGAGGGACACCCTAAAGCACATGATGTACCTACACAATCATATCAAGGTCACTCATTGAAGTGAACCTTAGGGGGAGGGAGGGGGAGGGAATGGGGAGGGAATGGAGAGGGAATCGGGGAAGGGGTCAAATGAGAATTGTGTGCAAATATGTTGTTAACAATTTGTATTTAACAAAGATGTATGCTATATTGCACGAATTACTACAATAAAAAAAAAAAAAAAAAAAGACTGACTTGTCCACCTTTTCTTTGAGGGAAAGTACTGCCTTGCAGATCAACATGAAGGACACCAGGAGCAAAGCAGGCTGCCCCCTCTCCACCTCTTCTCTGTTCTCTGTTCTCAGCTCTCTGCCCTGGAATTGTGTTTTGAGTCCAGGAAAGGAAAAAGGACATGGGGCACTTCTCCCCTCTGAGTCAGAGTTGAAGAGGTTTTTTGTAGAGATTTCCTTGTACAAAATGAAAGCTCCCGAATATGTCAGAAAGAAAGAATGCCAAAAGAAACTGTCTTTCTTCAGTTGCCTCGGTAGCAGGGATGCTACCAGTGTCAAGCCCAACAAGAACTGGGAAGACCAGCCACTGGGAAGGTGGCCACTGGTGGTTATGGGACCAGGTGCACTTGTTTCCCATTTAAACGGTCAGCTGTTCAGAGCAATGTGCTGGGGAGATGGTCGATTCATAAAATCCTTTATATCTCTTGGTGCCTCTAGTCCTTCTGGTCTCCAATATTGCTCCTTCTTTATTTTTAATTTTTATTTATTTTTTACTGTGGTAATGGGGGTTGAATGCAGGGGCATTTTTTTAAATGTTTTATTTGAAAACAGAGTCTTGCTAAGTTACTGAGGGTTTCACTAAGTTGCTGGGGCTGGCTCTAAACCTGTGATCCTCCTGCCTCAGCCTCCCAAGTACTGTCATAACAGGTATGCACCACTATGCCTGGATTGCTACCTATTTTTGATGGTTCCATGTTTTCAGAACTAAGACAGAGACTATACAAAGAGCAGCACTTTAAGAAGTACTAGACTGGGACATTCTGGGTGCAAACCTTATTTCCATGTAGGGGACGGAGGTAAACCGTGTAAGTACTGATCACCAAATGTCTGAGACACCTTTTTCTTATCTCTGACACAGGCCACACAGCACTCTAGCATTCAGACCTTTGCAAAAAGCAAAGCAGATGTCAGTGGAGGAAGAATACACACGAGCCCAAAGCTAGTGACCTTGTGACCCACCAATGCCTGTGATGCAATTCGCAGCTCATCTGTCGCAAGTTTCCCCACTGACATCATTTTGGGGGAAGCCAACAATAAAAAGCAAAATATGCAGGAAGAGCCCAGACAGGCTAAAAAGACTAAATCTGTCAACCAAACAGCAACAGCGAAGGGGCTGCTTCTCTACCAGGAAGAGGGTTTGGGGCATAAGAGCCACACACATGTGAAGCAAACCTTCACACTTCACAGCATTTCATCAGAATATGCTTTCAAGTTAATCCCAAATGAATAATGAGAAAGAAAAGGGGGGAAAAAAAGCAAGAAATAAAGGCCTTCCCTGGCTTTGGTAACAGCAGCTGGCGAGACCTCCATTAATCACGTAATTGTTTGCTGGAAAAAAGGGTCAGGCAGGTAGCAGCAATTACCTGGCAGGCAGCAGCTGAGACCTCTGTGTACAGTGGGAGGGGGGCACGGAGGAAGTGCCCAGGGATCTGGTGCCAAACAATCCTCATGCTCCTTGCACCTGCATACTTATCCAGGCAAAGCTGCACTTCCTATTTGAAGTATGAATCCCGGGTTTCCCCATTGCTGAATGGCAGAGGTGAGTTTTAAAAGAAAAACATAGCAAGTCCAAACACAGGAAAAAATGCACTTGATGATTTGGGATTCTGCACCCTTAATCTGGCTCACCCAGAAATGCTTCTCTGCTCTCCTTTTTCACTGTCTTGTTGTAGATGATATTTGGGGTCTTTAAAAGCAACTGGGAACTGGAAGGTTCAGTCTCACCTTGGTCTCTCAGCTCCTCTGGCCTATGTTAATGTTCTAACAAACACCGCCACTCTCAGCTGGGTATAGAGGCACATGCCTGTAATCCCAGTACTTGAGAGGCTGAGACAGGAGGATCACAGGTTTGAGGTTAGCCTCAGCAACTTAGAACAAGGGAAAATAAAAGACCAGGGGTGGGGTGTACCTCTAAGGTGGGACCCCCCCCTTGCTGGATTTAATGCCTAGTACCCCTCCCCCCAAAAAATCACTCTCATGTCACCTGTAGTGTGTACAGGTAGCATAAAAAATTCACTTTTACTTGGACTATACATGCCATGGATAAAAAAGGCTTTTGCTACCACTAAATGTTCTTCTGGGAGAAAAGACTCAAAGTATAATGAAGCTGCGAGGCTTTTGGCTGGGGCTCATATTATAGAATCATAATGAGAGCAAGGTGTATACTATAAGACACCCAAGTATTTCCCCTGTCTAGTCGTACCTAGTGACGATTCTCTCCCAGGCTTGCCACTATTCTAAAAGTCAATGGAGCAAAGGAACACGTGTGCAGGAACATCCTGGCCTTGCTATTTCTGCAGGATCCTGGCCTGTAAATAGTACAGTTACTTACCTGCTCATAAGATGTTTAGGAGAAGAACAGGGAAAAGGGAAAAGGAAAGAGAGTAAGAGGAGAAGTCGGGATACTCTTCAGAGTAATAATGACAGAAGGGCCAACTTTAGAAACAGAGTTCTGCAAACAACAGTCCTCAGGCCAAACTTGGCCCGCTGCCCATCTGTAGGTCAAGTTTTATTAGAACATTCTCACCCATTTGTTTCTATAAGCCATGGTGGTTTTTGTACCCAAATAGCAGAGTTGAGTCGTTGGGCTACAGACATCACCTACCATGCTCAAACTATTTACTATCTGGCTCTCTGCAGGGAAAAAAATGTTGCCAATATATGCTTTAAAAAATGAATTTCCTTTAACTTTGGCAAGCAAATATTTAGGCAAGAGAATTCAGTTTATCTGTAGCAAATGTCAGCAGGCACTTAATGGGGAGCACCTCAGAGCTCTGCAATTCTTTTCTAGGGTAAAGAACCAGTGGCCTTTAATTTTTCTGTAGCATCCTTTGACTATCCAACTATTAAATGCCATGCTTTTTCATGCCTATAGATGCTAGACAGTTTCCCAGTCTCTAATTATGAGCAATGAGATCATGACCTCTAAGGGCCTCTCAGCTGGCTCCCAGGGCAGAAATAAGGAGCAGTGGTCCCTTTCTGTCCTTAAGGACAATGGAGTGCTGCTGCAGCCCCTGCACTAGTAGGCAGACGCCATTGCTGTACCTGTTGGCCAAAAGCTGCGATCTGGTTCCAGAGGGCGAGGTCAAGTAGATGGCCAGGTCCCCCCTCCGGGGGTGGGTGATGGTGATGCGCACGACCACATGCTCCAGGTAGTTGACGTGGTGGTTGGGGTTATCTGAGCAGCCTGAGGCTTTGTAGATGGAGCGCACTGCACTGTTGGGGCGAATTGTCCTGCAAGAGAGAGGGTGGGAGTTTAAGTAAACTATGTGGCAGAGCTCAGCCGAGGGAACCTAGAGTTTTGCAGGAATACATATGGTAAGGCAAGCAGCTGGCCTCTGAATATCACAACAGTGTCAACATCCAAATGACTGGGTTGCTTCAAGTTTGATGGTTAGGTGATGGGGGAAGGGGGATGCAAGTGCCGGGAAAAGGGAAGTCAAGGTTCTTTTATCTTCATACAGGTAGTGGGTATAGTAGGTATCAAACTTGAGTGACACTGGGATCACTTTGGTAACACACAGCTGGTTGAGCCCCAGCCCCAGAATGGCTGATTCAGTAGGTCTTAGGTAGATCCCAGGAATTTTTATTTCTAACAAGTTCCTGGGTGAAAGCAATGCTGCTAGTCTATAGAATGCACTTTGAAAACCACTAGTCAATGCAGCCTCCTTCCAGTATCTGAGATTAATGCTGGGAACAGGACCTACAATCTCTAGTTAACTGCAATCCCATTTGCTGTACATTTTGCATTCCTCTCTGGAGACCTACATGGTATGTAGTTTAGTGTCTAGCATATTCGCTTCTGTTTTTTGAAGTACATCAACTTCTTGTACCATCAAACAAAGATACTGATAGAATAGAAAGCTTCTGAATGCCCATCAGCGAGGGGATCTCCATATCCCATTTTGAAGGGATGCTTTCCATTTAAGGATCCTTGGGCTATCCTAAGTGTGCATTTAACAGCTTAGCATTCTAGACATTCTATCACGGTTTTATAATTACATTAGAAAGAAACTACAGAAGCATTTAGCTCCCACATGCAATATGGGGCCATCTCGAAGATTTATGCTGGCCTCTCTCTTTAGGGCTATTGTCATGCTGTCTGCCCGCAGCAAACATTACTTGATTTGTCGGTCTGTGCTCTCCACACACACGTGCTGCTGGGGGACAGTGGTCCACTTCTCCGCCTCCATCACCATGGCTTCTGCATCCATCAGGCCAAATCCATAGAGATGGCTCACTGCGGAAGGCAAGAGGATGTGGTTAGGAGCAATCCATGCTACCCAGGCTGAGTTTATAACATCAGTCAGCTGAGACCCCAGACATACAACAGTGGGATCCTAGCTAACTTTCGAGCAAAGATTTGAACAAGAAAATAATCGCAACAACAAGAAAATAAGATGAATGTGTATCATCCATTGATTTTGTGTTATTACTAATAACACAAATATTACTTATGAATTGTTACTTTATGCTGGGTACTATTCCACATTTTTTATATTTAATCCTCCCAGCATTTTTTCTTTCCTTCCCCCCCCTCCCCTTTTTTTTTTTTTTTTAACTAGGGATTGAACTCAGGGGCATTCTATCTCAGTGCTACACTCCCAGACCTATTTTATTTATTATTTTGAAACAAGATCTTGCTACATTTCCAATGCTGGCCTCCAACTTAAAATCCTCCTGTCTAAGCCTCCCATGGACCAGGATTAGAGGCATGCATCACTGAGTCTGGCTTTCTCCCAGTACTTTTAAGATGTTAGTGTGATTATTGTTATCATTCATGGAGGAGAAAACTGAGAAATAGGGAGAAAGCTGGCCAAGATTGACTATCAAAGCAGATGAATTCTAACCCACATTGTTTTGTTCCAGGGTCCCACTGTTAATCACTTGCATTTAAAAATGATGACATCATTGAGCCTGAGATAAAATCACTAATAGGTTTCATGAAAAGTGATAATGTATACATTTTCTCATAGTGCAAGTAGAACTCACTGAATACAAGAAATACCAACTTTCTGACATTTCTCATAATTAGGTCAAATACCCCAGAAGATACAAACTATTACCTTTCTAGTAGCACATAAAAATTTTATTAAACTATATGCATAAAATATTTGGAAGCCTCTAGACTTTTATGACAGCTTCCTGTCTCGAATCTGTTAGTTTTCAATTATGATCCCTTATTGATCTAAAACTGAATTTGACACAGCTGTCTCAGAAATGTCAATTAAATACAGTTATATTGAAATGATGCTACAGCAAACTCTACATGCGCAGTTCTTTTTAAAAATGCTTCAAAATCCCAGTTGAATACTTAAAATCTCCACTTTTTATTGAACTTGCTTGTATCTTTATATTAAGTATGAAGTCATATTTCTACCAGATTTTGCCTAAAACATTTTTCATTATGGCATTAATTACTTTATGCAAAAAGTAATTAATAGTTGCCCATGTTTATGGATTATTTAAGCACACTACCTCAGTTGAGATTCATGATCTGTTTTTTTTTTTTTTTTTTTTGGTGGTATGGAGGTTGAACCCAGAGGCACTCTACCTCCCAGCTATATCCCCAGCCCTATTTATTTTTTATTTTGAAACAAGATCTTGCCAAGTTGCTGAGGCTGGCCTCAAGTCTGTGATCCTCCTGTCTCAGCCTCCCTAGTACTGGGATTACAGGCATGCACTGCCATGCCTGGCTCCATTCTACTTTCAAAGCAACCTCCTTGCCAAGCCTTTGCTTTCTTAAAACCATTCTCTCAGAGTTCCCAGCCAGAACCAGTCTCTGCCTCACTGTTGCTTTTGCTCATGCTGAGTCCTCTTTTCTGCAGAATCAAACCCTACTCTTTCAAGTTCGTAAGGTCTACTAGTTTGTCTTCTTCCTGAAATATCTGTTGACCAATAAAAAAGCCAAAAGATATTCACTGAAATTCAATAATCTGTGGCCAGTAAACTTTTCTCCTGTGTACCCCTATAATTAATCAACTTGTCAATCCATCTGTCCTTCTGCCATTCATCTACCTATCCATCCATCCACCCCTGAGTGTCTTCCACGTGCCAAGCACTGTGTCAGGTATTACACATTTCATCTGGGCCGTCAATGGAATTGCTAATAAACTGTCAGGATGTGTCCTTTCACTCCAACTACATTTTAAACTGTCTGATGGTAGGAACTGGGTGTTATATTTCATTATAAGTTTCATGGGAACTTTAGCAGAACTTTATGGACAGGGGAACATAAAAAATTGAGAGCATATGAAAAAGGGAAATTGTGTTAGGATTCAGAAATAGCCCTATTGATGCTTTGGATAGTTATATAATTCTTAGCAACAAAATGTAATATCGAATCCACAATTTCCTTCTTTGGGGATATTCTGATCTATTCTGTTACCATTGCTAAGTTCATCAGGTATTATTCTACATCCCATGTGAGAAAAATTCATACAAAAACCCCACACACAAATGCAAGGGCTCAGTATTTCACTACCAAGTACTTAGCCAGACAGGCCATACTAAAGAAAAATGAAAAAATAAAAAAACCCTACTTTGCTATGGTACGGATATATGTGGGATTCTTATACATGTGCTTCTACAACTTTAATTATTCCTGATTAATTTTTTTCTTGATTAAAAAGCAATGCATATTATTTGTGAAAAACAAAACAAATATATTCAGAAATGAATGAAGAAAATAAAAGTCATAAAAACCTGGTAACTGCTATGAACAATTCTGTATGCTTTGTTATAGTTACATAATATTATGTAAGGTTATTAAAAAGACAGAGGAGCCCACATGATACAGAAGAAATGTCAAGGGTGAGCTTGTGGGAAGGTGGGGAGGTTGTAGGATGGGTACTCAGACAGTTAGATGATATAAGTTTTAGTGTCCTATAGCACAGTAGGGAAAGGACAGTTCATAATAACCTGTTAAATATGCCATAAAGAACTAGAAGAGAGGTGTTCAAGACTCCAAACATAAGAAATTATAAAGAAATAGAAGTAGTAATTACCCTGATTTCGATCCATATACATTATATACATGTGTTAAAATTTTACAATGTGCTTCATAAATATGTACAATTATTACCAAATAATTAACAAGAAAATATAAAAGAAAAGAAAATGAAAAGCTTGAACTTAAAGAAAAAAAATTGAGGAGCTATTTTATTAAAGTTCACATAACTCCTATGTTCTCACTCCTTGTGTACTGGTCCATCACGCACATTCTATTATGTTTTCTTTCCCTAGGAAAACTGAAGTCATTAACAAAGATGTTGTACTAGGCTTCCTACCTCTGTCCAGTGCTCAGAAATCCCACAGCTAGTCGCTATAATCAAGCACAACTTACATTTTATATCTCGGTTTAGGGGGATAAGATTAAAGATCTGATTGGTAAAGGAGGTGTGACAGGTCAGGGAAGGAAAGCTTTGCCCAGTCGCTGAATTCCAGGGCAGTCCCCCTACACTTAGCTCAATGATGCTCCCTCCTGCTCCTGCCCTCCTCCAATCCTCCCTAATAACTGTCCCCTTCATAACCATGGAGGCATAAATTTACACAAAGAGTCATCAAATCCCACCAACACTTCATGCCTGTTAAGCAACCACTTGAGTTAAGTAGAAAAGCACCTTGAGTCTTTATGAAGGCCATAAATTTGTTTCCTTTTCTAATTCAATTCCTAACCCTCAAGGGACAAGGTCTGCTCATGAAACAGTCAAAATAGATGCTCAGAAAAGAGGCTGACTAGCTACAGCAAAACTACAGATTGGCAGGTCAGCAGAAAACAATTTATATTAATATAATATTAATGAATGAGCAAATTAGGTAAAAGAAGGTCATCTGAGTCAGTAATGGAGATTTCTAGTATTTTTGAAAGACTCAGAATTGTGTATCTGTTCACAATTATGATATGCAACCCAAGAAACACATGAAATACGTTTCTTTTCTTCCCATTTTCCCCTTTTGGGTTGGCAAGATACCAAACCTATGTAGTCAAACTGGAAGTTGTTTTCTTGGGAAATACCAACGAGAAAATAATTATATAATGAATGTGTTGCAAAGATAAACTCCTTTAAAATGTGGTATCCAATAGGAGAAATAACCATTAAACAGTTTGGAAGCACTAATAATTTTTTTTTATATAAAATAAAATTTTCACCTGCTAAAATGATCTATTTGGACTGAGTCAAGTCTATACTGTCTGTCCCACTGTCACCATGATTGGCCACAGGGCTCAGAGTAAGATTTTTCTCCAGAGCACCAGTACAGGGGAGGGTTTCCAGAAATGTTTGTGAAATTAATGGATGGAGCTGAGAAGAAAAAATAAAGTAATTCACCCAGTGGCATAAAGTATTTACTAACAAATTGTAAGGGGAATGAGGAGGTCTGTTCTTTTTATTACTGACTTCCATAAAGTCATCTATAGCACTTGAAGTTTACTCAAAGTGTAGAACCAATATTCAGATTTACAAATTCATGAGGGGTGTCTGATTTTTGCACATTCCTCATGCCCAGTCCAGAGCAAAACCTGAGCCTGAAAATAATTTCCTAGTGATCAAATAGAATCCACTCTAGGCGGGCACTGTGCAGGATGCAAAATTCTATGAAAGTAGAGTACTAGTAACATTGATGTGGACAGAGATCCTGACTAGGTCAAGGAGAATGCTTAGTTCTTATGGGGAAGGAACAGCAAACATCCAGTTCAGATTTAACATAGTTAAGATTATAAAAATAAAATATTAGAAAGATAATGAGGCATGCATGGGAAATCATTAAGAATCTTGAAGCAAAATTATTTACATTTCAGAAAATAAATTTAGACCCAGGCATGATGGTGCATGCTTGTAATCCCAGTACTTGAGAGGCTGAGACTCAGCCACTTAGTGAGGCCCTCTGCAACTTAGTGAGATCTTGTTTAAAAATAAGGAATAAAAAATGGGCCTGGGGGTATAGCTCAGAGGTAGAATGCCCCTGGGTTCAACCCCCCAGTTCTGCCAAAAAAAAAAAAAAAAAAAAGGAAATTTATTTCTTAACAGTATGATGTAGATCAAGCTCCATTTCAATAAAGGAGATTTGAAAAACTCATGTTTTAGTCTACTTGTTCCTGTAGGCAGCATGGCTGCTTATGTCTTGATGTGTGTAAGATAGCAATTGAGACCTCATAAATAGACTCATTTATGCAGATTAGCTCAAGAAAGTGGTTTTGTCTTATGTCAAAAGTATAGCTAGTTTTTCTTCAATGTTATCCAGAGGTTGCCTTGCTGAAATAGACAGATGGACAAGAGAACTTAGGGAAAGAGGTAATATTCTCTGGCAGGTATATTTTCATTTTCTGACTGACAAGACCAGAAGTGCTAGGAGAAGCTAACTGTCGGGCACACAAGTCAGTCATTGCATCATTTGAAATACAGTTAATTTAAGCCACAGCTTTAGCTAGGAGGTCTTAAAAATTCTAAAGAAAAGCTAGAAAGCTCAGCAGAAAAAAATAAAAAATAAAAAAAGGAGTGTCTGAACACAAGAAGCTGTAGCCAGGGAAATTGGTACACTTTTATCTCTTTTAGAGGACTATCTTTATTGGAGCCAGCTCTTTTAAATCTTTTCTTTTTGTTGTTGTTAAATATTATACTGAATGGATGTATCAAGATGACTCTAAATTGACTATTAGTAAAGCACTCTATATGTATAATAAAGGAGTTGATTGGTTAAAATAAGAGTCTTTTTCATAAATTTTTGAGCTTTCTGAAATGAATAAGGGCCTTTCTGCTACCAGCTGCCAGATGCAGACACAATTTTACGCAGCATCCCTGTAAAACAGTACAAATGCCCAACAACAAAAGTTCTTCATGAAGAGCCTGTGAGAAATGTAAACTTTTGCATTTAACTGGACACAAGTGCAACTGAGTGACAGCCATCCGTTACTGAGCATTTTAATAGAAGAGTCCGGCCAGTATCTTCCACTGAGGAAATCACTCCTGATGCCTAAGAGGACTGAGTGTCCAGGTTTGCTCACATCTATTATGATTTTAAAGTTCAAAGTCCCATGTCCTGCGAAGCCCCTCACTCCTGGACAGACCAGGAGCCTGGGCACACTACTTGGATTTGAGATAGTAATGTGCTCTCATGGGGTGACACGGAACTCTTGCATCTCAAAATATCAATAATCTGGTAACTAGAAGGTGGAGAGACATCCTGAACTATATTTGCATTTGTTAAGATACACACAATCACCAGTGTATAAAATATGGCTGACAAATTAAGTTGAATTATTTGATTATCTGAAAGTTCTCATTTCAATGTATTTTACCGATATGGGTTGAACATCACTAAAATCCAAAATCTGAAATGCTCCAAAAATCTCAACTGTTTGGGCTCTGATGTGACATCACAAGTGGATACACACGTGACCTCATGTGACAGGTTGTGGTCAATAAGCAAGGGCACTAAAAAGACTATACAATTGCCTTTAGGTTGTACATATGTCTAGGAAGCACAAGTGAACTTCCTGTTTAGACTTGGGTCTCACACCCAAGATATCTGATTATGTATATCCAAACATTTTAAAAAAAAAATTCCAAAACTTGAAACACTTCTGGTTGCAAACATTTTGGATAAGGTAACTTGTATTCACTAGTAGTCGTTCTAATTTGCTATTATATTGTTGGGTTATAGAGCATTTCCTCTGTATTTAACACTATACCGAACAGTGAAGATTCAAAAGAAATGGAAAATGAGTTGTTTTCCAGTCAATGAGGGGATGAGACAATGATTTTATGATATAATGAAAAACAATTAAAGGCACCAAACTGTGTAATTACTGTGCATATAAAGGCACTTTTAAAAAGTAAGAAATCAGTCAAAAAGAATGAATGTGAAGGAACCTCGAGAGCCTGGTGTGTATTAAGTGCCATATTGCTGTTCCCTAAGACTTGCAGTCACATCAGATAACCTGGGTGGATATCTGGACTGTGCTTTAAGGCACGTGTGTAGAGATTAGTTAGGTTGGGATGCAGGGAGCACATTCCGGGGCCAGAACTGAGCCTCCTGGTTAAATAATTGATGTCATTGTATGGTTCTTGAGTGATGAAACCAGAATCCTAGGCTTGGCAGAGGTCAGCAAGGGATGGGGAGTGTGGGAAATATAGGAAGTAGTAGGTGGACCAGAGCGCAAGAACCAAAGCCAATCACGACTGTAGGATGTCATCTACCACTGATCAAATCATTGCTTTTCTCCTCTACTTTAGTAAACCATCAGAATAAAAGGTGGTCGCCCAAATTCCTGATTTGAGGGAGGCTGCTTGATCTGTGGGGTGGGCAGCAACCCTGAGCCAGAGATCAAAGAGCCACAGGCAGCTGTTACGGTCCTAGCACCTCTGGGCTCTTTGATCCTCAAAGTGCTAAGCCACCTGCTCTAAAAAAGCTGCTCCCACTAGGGACCAGGGCCTTCCTCACCTATAATCAAACCAAGCCGAATGTGCAGGACAGGAGGAGGGTATGCAACTGAGAGGGTCTGGGATGGTGTCCTAAGCCACCAGGTCCCACAGAATAAATCTAAGTGTTTAAGTACTGCTCTTTTAAAGTAAAAACAAACAGCTCAATCTGAAGACATAAAATGTAAGTTTCCAAGGATGAAAGAGTGGGAAGTGATACTTTTCATTCCCCTGATGTCAGCAGTTCCACACTTGACATCGTAGACAGGCGCCCCCAGACTCACCATTGCTTCCTTTGCCTGACTCCCTTTCTCTTCAGTGAGTACTCCTTCAGAGTTTAGTGGGAGTTGGGTGTGTGCTACCTGTAACCCCAGTACTCAGGAGGCTGAGACCAGAGGATGGCAGTTTGAGGCCAGCCTCAGCAACTTAGGAAGAATCTATTAAAAAAAAGGTTGGGGGTATAGCTCGGAGGTACAGGGCCCCTGGGTTCAATCCCCAGTACCCTCCAAAAATAGCTTCTTAGAGAATCAAAACTATAGTTGCAATGTTTTTGCCTGCCGTGTAGTGTAAAATGCAGACTCCCCTGGGGCAGAAAAACAGAGCAGCTGGCACCTGCATTCTACTGTGTGGTTTATTTTTATTTTTCCCTTGCTCTTCCTAAAGTCTCCGGCTCTAGTAACAACTCTAGCCAGATCCAAACATGCCAGCCGGCACAGTGCTACTGACATCTTGCATGTGGAAAGTTTCCAGATACTTGGCTGGGGCTGCACTTCAAAGCGCCCCTTGGGATGGGTTGGCTTAGCAGCTGTAGGTAGTCAGATGGGCTCATCATTACAGACAGGAAGTACTAAGAGTTTAGGCAAACACTACTGAGCTCCTCTTCTACATATACGATGTACTTCATTATACATATGTGTGTATACATATATTTACATATACACAATTATTATATATGCATATATAGAAGTGTATCTTTACTATTTGTTTAATTTGCACATTTCACACAAGAAAGACATATGCCTGCCTTCTCTCAAAGGCCTCTTTCCATTTTGAGGAAAGAAAAAAAAAAGTCAAGTTATTTTCTTTTTTTCCTCTGGCTGGTCCTCATTTATTTGCTCCAACCGTAGTTATAATAAGCAAGTAAATGACTGATATTTCTTGAGCAGTGGTAGAAAACCTATTTTGCCAGCTTGGAGAGACCTTGCTGTATAGCCTAGGGGATATCCAGATTACAGTGTTGCCTGTTTATAGGAAACTAAGATTGTCTCATCAAAGAGGAGAACAAGATGAAAAATGAACTATGAGGGCCTCCGATCAAAGACTAATGAAAGGTTAGCTTGACCACGTGTCAGTGTCTCAACTTGGGCCTTCCTGGTGTAAAACTTGAGCAAAAAACACAGCACCTTCCTGTCTATAGATCATTCACATACTATTTTTACTACTTATTCACATAATATTTTCACTACTATTCACATATTATTTTTACTATTATAATTACACAGTAATTTTTGCTCTTTTCTTAAATTCTCATAAAAGAAAGGAAAAGTAAACTCCATTGATGTTCAAGCTAGTGCTTTTTCACTCAGTGATTGCAAAGCTTTGGGTATTTCATCCATCCACACATCCACCACCCACCTGAAGTGGACCATCACCCACTGTTGCAAGTGATGAACATAAAGCTCAAAGAGGAAGCTATTCCTGACTCCTGGGAATGTCATCACCTCACTGGGAAGACAGTTACCACTTACCCTTCTAAGGTTCAAGCATTGTGTTATGCTTTTCAAGAACATTCCTTTTCATTCCTGTGATCAATAATTTTTAAGCTCAAGGGATAAAAATATTGAAATTTCTGTAGAGTTTTAGAAGAGTAGGCCATTGCTGAGGAGTGGATATTCTATTCTCTTAGATGGAATGGGATGTGAGACAGCTCTTAGATCCTTGAGTAAGTTTGGATACATGGAGGGAAAATAATGAGACCAGGACACTTAGAATGGTAGCTTCCTCAAAAAGGTTGTGTAAGCCTGGAATGCCTGGCTGGATTCAACCGGGAGGCAAGGAGCAGCCAGTGAACAAGGAAATGATGTAAAGTAATCAATATTCTAGAAAGACTGACTTGGCCTTGGTTAGACGCAGATATCAAGGGGTGGCAGGGGAGAAACAGGAAACTAGCCCCTGAGATGGTGAGGTGTGGGGGGGATTTATAAATCAGTTATGGAAACAGCCAATAAAATACCAGATTGGATAAAGGAGCAAGGAAATTTCATAACACACACAAAGTGGGCCACAAAGAAGTTGACATGAGCAGGGTGATGGGCAGAATGGAACCCCTTGATTACAGGAATAAGTTTTGAGGACAAGTTGTTTTGTGAAAGAAGACTTCTGTTTTGGAAGTTCTAAATTTTATTTACTTAATTATTTTTTGTGGTACTGAGTATTGAACTCAGGGGCATTCTACCTCCAAGCTAAACCTCCAGTCCTATTTTACTTTTTATTTGAAAACAAGGTCTTGATAAATTGCTGAGGTTGGCCTCGAACCTGTGATCCTCCTGTCTCAGCCTCCCAAGTACTGGATTACAGGCATGAGCCACAATGCCTGGAAAATTCTAAATAAATGACAGAGATAACCATGGGCAGAGATTCTAGATCAGGAAGATGGAGAAATGAAAATCCTGAGCAAGGACCTGATGCTTATAATTTGAAAGAGCTCAGGGATGGGGTGGGAGAGGAGGTGGAAGTAGAGGATCAGAAAAGAACAAAGGCTTTACCCTGGCATTACAAAGGCCAGGGGAGAGATGCAGACTGGGGAGATCAAGAGCTTGAAATGCTAGGGGAAGACCTTGGGATTAGGTGGGCAGTCAAGGGAAAGTCTTAGGGAGCCCTTTTGCTCCAAAGGAAGAAGTGCAAACAGGCTTGCAGGGAGCTACAGAAGGAACTGGGGCAGCTCCTTCAGATTACTCAGGATAATGAAAATGTTTCCTCTCTCCTCCAAGAAGGGTGAGGGGAAGTTTAAAAATAGAGGGTCATGGTCTAATTGACAGGAGAGCAAAGGGCCATGCAACTGACATGGAGGAGATGCTTTGGAAGCACCTTTCACGAGTTGGTTTTCAAACTGCAGGAAGAAAAAATGTGTTGAGAGACGATTCCCCTCCCTCTCTTTTTTGGATGGCCCTTCAATCTTTCAAATGCATAGGGGAAAAATTAATTCATTACATAAGAGGATGAATTAAGTCAGGCATTCTCAAACTTGCATGTGCATCAGAATCACCCTGGGACTGCTGTCCCTCTGTCCTAATATACTATTCTCAAACTTATATATCCAGTCCATCCATCCATCCATCCATCCATCCATCCATCCATCCATCCATCCTATAGACTTAGAGGTTTGAGGCCCACAACTTATATAATCTAACAAGTTTTCAAGTGACACTGATATTATTGGTCTAGGGACCCCACTTTGAGAACCACTTCCTTAAGGTTCAAATGTTTTCTGGAAAAGCCTGGTTGATGAGACTAATGTCTCCAACACAGGGTGTGAGATTGTAGGCATGATTCTCAATACCCCTTCTTTCATGCCAGAAGCACAAGAAATGAGAGTTGGCTACACAGTACACGATGTGGGTATCTTTTTATATTGATTATCCCAAACACTTCTGCTTCTTTTATAAAAATATTTTAAAAATACAAAGCGTTTGTTACTGTTTTTAAAAATTAACCTATGGATGCCTTATCTCTCCCACTTCAAGCACAGTTTAGCCTAGCTAGTTCCCTCTTTGGATGCACATTACTTAAGGTATTAAGTTCTGTACATTGTTAGGATAGAATCAGCACTTGTCTAAGTGGAGGTGAAAAAATCCTGTTAAGTGTACAAAGTGGACATAGGAAACACACCAAAGTGTCTATTTCTTAGCCCTACTGCCTTAGAAATTGAAACATTTCATGTATCAAGATGCTACTCCAAACAAGATGCACAGACAGAATTCTAAAGGGGAGAAAATATATCTTATATATGTATTTTCTTATATATTAGCTAATAAAATTGTCAGGACAATATTATTAGCAAAATAGTACTATTCCCATTTTGCAGCTGCAGAAAGTCTCGTGGATGTTAAAAGAACTAGAGTGCAAATCTTCAGAATTTCTTTCTAGTATGTATTTATCCATTGATTATTATTGTCTACAACACACACACAGTTTCAACTAAATCTCAAGTGAATCATGTGTTCAGAAATGCCCTGGAAGGTAACACAGCAGAGATAGCATTTGGAAGTTATGTAGTAACTCCCCTTGCTTTTTGTGTAGAAACTGCTCTCTTCTTCAAAACTTCTTTAAAACTCATTAAAATATCCTGTGCAGAAAAGGAAATATGTGGGGTTTGGAAAGAAAGCTTAACATCTGGCCCATCACACTTTCCCTGATGCTTGCTGAGAAATGATCTTCTTCAGCCATTTCCATCGGAGATTTTCCTTGAGTGTGAAGATATTAATATGGAAAAGCGGCTTTATTTTATATTTATGCTCAGGCCGGGTTTTTATTAGAACTAAGCAGGCTTGCACAGATGGAAGGAAGATATTGAGAGCCAAAGACCAACTTCCCATTTGTTAACATCGGGCAGTGATCAAAATGGCTCTTTCAAGGATGATTGTGAAAGTTTTGGGATGTCCCATCTCTCCTAGTATAACACTGTAAAATGAAGCCTGTTGAAACCATTATTGGGATATGTGATAGAAGTTTAATTGCTTTGAAATGCTGTAGGCAAGTAAGAGGTGAACATATGTAAGGACTCTGCATTGAGATTCTAAGTGGGAGAAAAGTCTGGTTCTACTTATTTCCCAGCAGATGTATGCAGATGGATTCTGGAAGCTAGAGGCATTGGCCTTAGGGAGCCATACATAGAATGAGGGCAGGCTTCATTTCAGGGTTTCTTTTTGAGTCTTGGGATCTGGTTTATATTAAAGACATTGGCACCAATAAAGAGATCTCTCTGGACTGCAGAAAAGGACGGGCTAAGTCATCTTTACTAATAGCATGTTTTTAAAAGATGCCACAGTGAGGCCCTTTTACTGCTATTCGCTTGGACCATCTGTAACCAGTATCTACAGTGTCCACTTACCCACAGTCTCATCATGGACACAGTAAGTTACAGTCTGAATAGGGACATGGACCTGGTGTAGCATGTGAATATGGAACGTGGATGCCAGAGTCTAAACTGATATCCATGTGCTAATTCCAACGAAAGAGTTTTCCAATTCATCCCAACCACAGCTTTCCCTTCCACACTTATTAGAGCTCTGTTCTTTGGTAGAAAAGATGAATCTGCAGGGAGGACCTTATAACACAACCTGATGATAGTCACAAAAAGCTCCAAATAAAACCATGTCACTCCTGCTCTTTGCTTCTGAGCCCTTGCATATGTCACATTTACAAAGAATCTTCACCTTAAATACAAATCTTCTACTCGACCCCAAGTGAAATTATTAAGACATTTGAATGATTTGGAAAGCATCAATCACTTTTGGTCAAAAAAAGGTGAATGTATACAAGAATCCAGAGAAAGATTGATAGTTTCATGCTTAACACTCACATTCATTTAAATGAGTGAACTTAAAATCATTCTGGTTTTACTTCAAGCTTTGTCTAGAGGGCTGGCGATAAAGACAGTAATGAAAACAGCCATAAATCTGTCTGTCGTGTTGCTGGAGAACTTTATTTGACTCTAGTAACATTGAGTTACATTGCTAACAAAGGAATAGATTCTGTGAATGTCAAGATTGAAGCAATAGGTGAAGGTTAAAATGAATAAAATCATCTCTGGATGGGTACCTTTTAAAAGATATCTGTATCTTAGACAATTTGAAGACCAATCACAACAGAATTCACAGAATAGGAATGCCTACATAGGACCTATGTGAATTAGAGAAGTGTGTTGCTTTCTTTAAGGTGGACATCAGCATGCTCTAGGGCATATGTCTGGGGGACTGGAACCTGGGCCAGATTTCAGTCCCCATTCTGCCCCTCAGGCTGGCTCCCTTTGCGCAGTTAGCAATCTGTGCATCCAACTGTGGCAGCCCTGTCAAACACTCATGGGCATTTCTCACACTTTTGGTTATGTTCTCCGATTCTCCAGTGATACGTGGCTTGAATTCAGTGCAGATTTTAGGCTTCTAAGATGCATAATATTGAAACATACTGTCTGTGCTGGCTCTGAAGGCACTTCTGGGAGTAAAAAATAAACAGAAGCAAAGGATTTCTAGATAAAACCCTCTTACACAGTACCCTGAGAAGATACATGCATTGTAGACTTGGGTGGGTTTAAAAAGGCAATATGGTTTCCTAAGACTATTGACAATTCTGTGTTGGCTTCATAATTGAGAAAAACTATACTAATGTAAAACTTCAGAAAGAGTCATTATAAACTCTTAACCGTTTCTTTGACTCTACCTGGATATGCTCTTACAGCAATTCAAGATGAGAACCAGAATTATGTTATTGGCTTTTTGAAATCTTTGAAAAGTCACAATGCAAACACAGGAACCATAGCTGTATGTTAAAAAGAAAATGAGAAGGAGGAGTACAGAGAAAGAAACAGTCCAAATAATGCTATGTACATGTATGAATGCATCTCTATGAATCCTACTACCATGCACAATTACAATGCACCAATAAAAATTTAAAAAGGAAAAATTTCAGGTATCAGAAGTTAAGTGGTTTTCTGAAGGTCATGGTGAATGATAAAAACAGCAAAAAGACTTTGGTTGAAGGACATTTGCAAAGGCTTCTCAAAGCACATTTGTGGCCTGACATTGCTTAAGAAGCGATCTCATCACCACAACATCCCCCCTAGGCTTATTAAAGGCCATTTCAAAAAATATTTTTTTTTCTCTTCTTAAAAAAAATAAGGACTAGCAAAAGTGATCATATATCCCAACTTCATAACTTTTCTCATTTAGAAGGAGGCCAAGAGATGATAACAAATTTTGCTCAATGCCACAGTCCTTAAGGTCATAAGTATACAACTGTATACTAAGATAATAGAAAATCATCACCGCAAGAGAATATTCATCCATTTCAACAAGTCATTTTGTTATATACATGTCATTTGGTAGGACGAATCCTAGGACCAATGGATTCACACCATCAATTTAGAAAATAAAACTGTTTCTGACATAAGACTAGCAACTAGAATCAACTTGTTTGAAAGTCATTATTTTATCCAACTTACTTTCTCAGATCACAACAGTGGCTCCAAAATGTATTTCAAATCAAATGAGAACTCCTAACTCCAGGATTCAAGTAGCTTTGCTCTCAGTGTCTTCTAAATTGCTTTCCTTATCACACCACACCTGCCCTTTCCCTGCACTCTGGGCTCTCCTCTCTCTCTTCCTCTTACCCTGAACTTCATCTCTTACTATAGCTGTCTCCTCTCTTCTAGCTCTAATCTTCAGCTCTCCAGGAAACACAAACAAAAGAATGCATTTGTTCAACCGACTATAACATAGCAAGACACCATTTCAGACAAACCTCGGTTTCCAAACTTTTAGTAACTCTAAAAGGTCTCAAACATCTTCCATCCCCCTTGTTATATTTATTCTTGCTTCTAACGCAGCATATGCACTTGGCACTAACATAATTAATAATCCTCAGTAGATTATGCATTTTTAAATACTATTGGGTCCATTTATTAGTTACTGAAATCCAAGTAATCTTATAAAAAAATGGGAAACACAAATAAGGAAGTTAACCATTTATCCCAAATCTTCAACTAAAATCACTGATTATATAAAAAGAAAACAACCTGAATTAGAGAAAACAGTTGACAAAGATGAGATTAGAAGTGTTACAGGAGATATGTGACTATAAAATAGTGAGTCTAATACTCAAAAGTGGTGATAGGGCTAGCATTATTTCTAAGACATACACACCATTTTAATGGACATAGCTCAATACATACAATACCTACATGCTCAGTTTTTATTATACAGAAATCTGAACAGATTAATTACTGAATGTTATATTAGAAGCTGCATGACATATAGAATAGAAAAGATTTTACTCAAATGTGTCCTATGCATGAAGAAGTGTGCTAAATTCTTTATGTGATAATATTTGCCTGATTTACTCTAGCTAAAATGATGGTCTCCACACTGTGTGTGTGTGTGTGTGTGTGTGTGTGTGTGTGTGTGTGTGTGTGTGTGTGTGTTACTGGAGATGGGTCCCAGGGGCATTCTACCTCTGAACTACACCCCAGTACTATTTTATTTTATTTTTTGAAATAGGATCCTGCTAAGTTACCACATGCGCTCTCTCATTGAACTTGCCATATTCCTGTCTCAGCCTCCCAAGTACTGGGTTTCAGATGTGTGCCACCATGCCTGGTGGTCTCCTTGCTTTTGTTGAATAAGTTCTGTATGTGATATTCACTCCAATAAAATGGCCTATATCTGGAATAGTGTGTCACTTCTTGGAGTCTCTGTTCAAATTAGAGAGTTCTTGTGTCTGTCTGATATTTTCAAAAAATGTAATTTGTCCACACAAAGACTTGCACATAATTATTCATAGCAGTTTTACTCATAACTCCAAATTGGAAACCAGAAAGTAATCAATGAAAAAGCCCAGGAGTATACAAATTGTGGTATATTCATTTGATGGAATACTAATTAGTAATGAAAAGGAATAAACTTCTGATATATTTAATGCATAGATATATCTAAAAATATTGTATAGAGATAAAGAAGCCAGTAGTCTTAAATAATTCCATTTATATGAAAGTCTACAAAAGACAACTGATGTACAGTGGTAAAAGTAGATCAACAGGTGCATTGTGTGGATACAGGTTATGGAACAAGGAAGGAGAACAACATATTTTAGGGAGATAGAAACAATCTACATCTTGATTGTGGTGATGGCAACTTGGATGTATCTATTTGTCAAAATGAATCAAATTATGCATTTAAAATGGTGCTTTTCACTGTATGTAAATGTAATCTCAATAAAACTGAAAAAAGGTACAAAGATTTCCAGACACTGCTGATTTGTTTATATAGCTGATCCCAAGTTGTTTGACTATGGAACCTATCCTCTGAACCACTATGCTGACTGAGTTTTTTGTTTTAGATGCACAGGAAATCTCAAATAAGAAAATGATTGTTGAATTTCCAACGAGTCTCTGGAAGAGAATATGTGTGAGTTTGTTCTGATTAGATTGTGTCTTGGCTTAAATACTTTAAATCTTATTTTGGAACTGGATTCAGCATCCAATCATCAGTAGTGCAAAGGAACCCATTTCATTACTTTATAGTCACAACACACAGACAAAAAAAGCACTGGCTCTGGCTGGTCATCCTCTGTCATCACTGGACTTAGGGTTTATCTTTGCCTAAAACACCAACTGTCACCACAAAATATCAAGATTTTCTATTATTAAAGATAGCTAAACTCATGTGCTAAAAGAGGAGTTTTTAAAAATTACTAGGGCAGAGCTGTGAATGTAGCTCAGTGGTAAAGCACTTGTCTAGCATGCTTGAAGCTCTGGGTTCTAACCCCAGTACCCCTGCATACCCCCCACCCCACCATATATACACACAGATAATTACTGGGGAGAAATTCAGACACATTAGAATTGGTGATTTAAGTTTCTTCAAGTAATTACACAGAAAGAAACACTGACTTTCTCTTAAATGCAGAAGCTTTTGTATGTTGCTGAAAAAATTAAATTTTATATTCAGCTTTTATGTGACATATTAATTACTAGAGGGTTGACAGGATGTTGATAGTCTATAATCAGTTCAGATTTCTATCACTAGTTAGTATATTGAACAATTAATTAAAACTTTAAAGAAGGCTGAATTCAAGGTGACACTTAAACATTGAAAAGAAAATTAAAGTATCTTGTGTTATCTTTCATACATGATTGTGGTATAAAGAAGTTTGAAGACACATTAGTGATACTTTTATCACAAGGTCCTTAATACATCTTTTCTCACCCATTTAAGGCCATTTAATTAATTCTCAACTCTGCAAACAACACTCTCATTCACAACATAGCTCTGCGTCTTTATCTGTATTTCAGAGAACATAAAACAGATACATATAAAAATATACTTTTGACTCTTTTTATGTTTGGCATTTTCAGTTTTCAAAGCACTTTTCATTCAACTCAGCCTTCTTGTTATGTTGGGCATTAGCTATCCACATTGTGCAAAAACCCACGTGCACAATCCTTGATTGGCTTCCTCAAAGGTCACAGAAAACATCACTTGGTTCTTAAGATTGTGGCAAAAGCACTACAAACATAATTCTATTCAATTAACTAATTATATCTGGTATGGAGATAATGGGCAAATAGTGCAGCCATTATTTTAATTCTATTGGAGTGCTGGGGATTGAACCCAAGGCCTTATGCACAATAGGCAAGCACTTTACCACTGAGCTACACCCGCAGCCCCAAGGATGAATTTTAAGTGTGAAATTCTGAGCATTTAAAACTTAAAGGGATACAAATAAAAAAGAAAGCATAAATTCCAAATGTCTGACAAATTAATACCACTATTCAGAAAAGACCAGCAGGGAGAAAACAATGATTTTCATTTGTGGAAAATGTTTTTAAACCACACATTTAGCAGACATGAGTTGAACAGTTTGATGGGACTAATGGATATTTTGTATAGCAGACTCTAGATTAAGTAATGATTATACAGAGTTTGCTGTCAGAGATTCTATATTCCCATGTAGATGTTTAAGTAGATCATCTACCAGACAAAAGAATAAATGTAAAATTCTTAAATATGTACAATTCATATCTAATTTTTAGTTCATAGCTCATGAACTAAAAATGAACTCATATGTGCAATGGTCAACAAATATAAAAATGAAAGGCTTTAAGTCAGTAAGTATGAAATGAATGTGAGTTCACAGAGAACAATAGTAGAAAACATACAACCTTAAAAAAAAATCAGGTGGCATTACTAGTGAGCAAATTTTATTCTGAAGAATTGACTGTATTTACCTCCCTCTGTCTTTGCAAATCGTAATTGCCTTATTTTTGCAAATGGGTTTGGACTAAAGTCAAGTGTCTGATTCTAATCCCACCCCTGACACTGACCAGATGAATAACATTTCACTTTGACCTTTCTTCAAACACACAATGTACAGATTACCAATTAAGGTGCATTATGTAGCTCTAAACAGAGGCACCAACAGCGAATCCACATGCTAGGTGGCAGAGATGGAATATTATTTGAACAGCAAATTAATAAAATAAAGCAAAACTTTTCCCTTTCAAATGGCAACACATTAGAAATTACTTTGTACACTAAAAAAAAAAAAAAGAGCAATTCAAAACCTCTAGTTTTGATTCAACACAGGGCATGCTTAATGGTTTTGGCACTTCTAATTCCTTTTAATAGGTGTTACAAACTGAAAGCAAGACAGGTAGGTATTAAAAATATATTGGAACATCTGACGATTATCAGCCCTACCAGTGGGACTGAAATTATGGCAATCAAAAATAATAAAGGTTATTGAAGGTTAAGACCTCGGAGGCTAAGAAGTCATGTTAGACTGTCAATTGTTTTTCCCGTTGTGGGTAACCAGTTAGAAATAAAATATATAAAAAAAAAATCTAGCAGTTTAGTTGTGGTCACAGAAAGAGTCAGTGGGAATGGGGAGGTTTCAGCAACATGCTGGTAGAAAAAAAGAGACTTACATAGTCTGGGAGGGCAGTGAAATGGAAGGCGTGGTAACCTCGCTCACTTAGTTGTCATTTTTTGATTTTTCAATGACATTTTTTTCATTCTTTCGCCTAGTAAAGATGACAGAAGGTCCTAATTTATTATGTGATGTCTATTCCTGTTCCTAGATTTAAGAGAGTTTAACTGTATACAGTCATATAATCCATATACAAATACGTTGATAAATAAAGCCAGAGCACTGATGTTCATGCATTCAATTATAATCATAACTGATTAGGATTCAGGGAGAAGAATCAGTCAGCACAGCTCGGGCACTGGGAGAAGAGAAGGACGGTGGGTTTGCAGTTTCTTCAGATCAAGGCAGTAGAAGGGAAGGTATCCCAAAGAAGAGCTAGCGTCTTCCTGAAATGATAGGAGCCACAGACTACACAGAATGCCTGAATGCAAGTCTTGGCAGGGCTCTCTGAATTCACATATCCTGTATGCCTGAACAGAGCTGGTCCACACACACATTAGACATGAAACAGGTGTTCTCTGATAGCTGCCTTCTGCTGCTGAGGTTGTGCTGAATTTTAATGATGAGCGAGAAGGATCATTGACTCTTTGCTCTAATATGACCTGGGAGATTGTTGGGGCTTAGACTGGAGAGTAAACATAGGTGCTGTGTAAATTTGATTCTATATGTGAATTGTGTCATGGCAGATCTGAGTGGACAAACCATGTGCTTCTGACATTTCTGCCCCCTTCCTGAGTCGTCAACATGTGCTGGGCTGGCCTGCTTAAAGTGGCCATACTTTATGAATCAGTAAAGGAATCGGCAGTATAAATCAAAAAGTGTGAAGAAAACTACTCAGATGGCAAAAGACCATACTTCTATAGTGATTGGTACATTTTAAGGAGCACAAGGGAGGATTAAAAAGAATAGAAAACAAAGCAAAACAAAACAAACAGAAAAGACTTTTCCTAGGAGGAAAGGGAAAGGATTGAAGGAAAAAAGAAATAATCCTGACAAGATCTCAAACAGCTTAGTGTCAAAGTCATCTCCTTAACATTACAAATGTTGGTCAGTAGCAAAATTCTAGAATTTGGATTTCATTTCTCCAGTGGCAGAATACTACATCTGTTTATCTGGTCTAAGACAAATAATTTCCTATTCTCATGCACAATTTCAAGTAGCTGCATAGTATTTCACAGATGCATAATATTTATTCCATTTATTTTTCAAGAAACTATCTCTGGAGGAAGTGTAAAGACAAAAGGTGCCATCTGAAAGTTAGCTGGAATTATTCACAAGATCAAAAAGGCAAATCAATATTTACTTTCTATAAGTATGTGTTCATTAAATTATGTTTATCTTGAAAATTTGATTTGCTGTAAAAGATATTTTAATTATACCATAAGAGGTTACTACAATTATTAAGAAGCAGCAGGACAGAATAATCTTATTTTAATTAAAATGGTTAAAAATGAAGGTACCATTAGCATAAGAATGTTGACTGGGGCTTGCATCTTGGTGGCCTTATCTCCCTGTGGGGATCTTTACCAAGTGCTACTGTGGAAGCACAAGGAACAGAGAAGAAAGCTGTCTGGCTCTGCTCCTCAGTGTGCATCTCCAGGGTAATCTTACTGTCAGAAACATATAGAGGTGAGTCAGCAGAGGGCCCCGTTCTTTAATTTTTCAGGGCCAACCTCCTTCCTTGCACGAGAGAGCCTGTCCTCAGGAAGCCAGTAGCTGCTTGGGGAGGAAGGAAGCACTGTCATATTCCAGGTCCACAACACATGTGGCTGAGTGTGGACCAGGTCTGCCTTTAGGAAGGCCCACACCTAGCCCTGCTGTCTGCCGAGGATGTCCAGCATACAGGTGTGTGTGAAGAGATACAGTGTAAACAGCATCTGGCAGCGTTTGGTGAAAGCCTTCTCAGGGTGTTGGCTTTTCTGAAGTTATCAGAGTCTATTGATAGCCAAAGCCCAAAATGAATTGGTGGCTACTCTGAGTGGTTTCTGCTTTACTTAATGAGAAAGAAATTATGACACAGTTACTGACCTCTTCGTCACTGAGAGGTACCTATGGAGCAATTTGTAAAATTTGCTCTCGGGTGTATGTGTGTGTGTGTGTGTGTGTGTGTGTGTGTGTGTGTGTGTGTGTGTACTCTGTAAACCAGTCACTCAACATTAGGGCACACAAGCAATCCTAGGAAGCACAGGTATTTTCAAATTCATTTCATACACACATTTCACTAAGCATTAAGGATGAGTTGGGTGGGATGGGGGTCATTGTCCGTGGTCTTGGGCTTTCCTCAGCAGGTAACTTTCATTTTCTCTTAAGGAGAACAGTCTGGCCATGGATTCCTGCTAAAGGAAGCCTGCGAAAGTCAGCTGACCTGATTTAAAGGACAGGCTCTTGCTGGGCTCTTGTCACATAAACCTCTTCCAAACATTACCTCTTTTTCTTCTTTCATAAAAAGCCCATTTTTTTCTCTAGTCCTGGTGACCTGCATTCTCCACTTCCCAAAGCACGTTGCTTCTCTGGCTAGCCTCTGCCCTAATTGCTTTTATTTGTGGGACGCTTGGGAGGGTATGGAAATGTTTAGAGTAGGAAAAAAAAAATTCTCTTTTTTTAAAAAAATAATTCATCTCATTATGATCATGTTTAGATGAAATATGGGGCTTGCCATCAACAAAATTACAAAACAATTCTACTGGGAGCCCGGATCGGTCAGAGTAATTCATCTAGGAAAAAGTGAACTTTAATTGTTACTCTTGGCAGCCATCTAAGAGAAGAGTGAAATATTATACTAAATATTGCCACGTGCAATAGTAAAATACTATTTCCTTCTTGCCAGAAGCAGTGTACAGCCCCCTTCAGATTCAGGTTCGGGTCTGGGGATTTAGTCTAAATCCTGTTTCCCCCTCTCCAAAACCAACAAGGGTTTTCAAGAGGGCTGCGAGTTTTATTAGAACCATTTGCTCTTTTTTAAGTTGCCAAAAAGGAATGAGTAAAACTAAGACATTTATTTGGGTTAAAGTTGATTCCTCAGCTTCACTGAGGTCAATGTACTTAGTCTGTGAACCTTCTACTAAGATGATCAGCCTTGAACTGGTCCCACAACCTCAGAGAATTCTATATGAGGAGCTGGGAGCATGTGGACGCTAATCCAAATGAAAAGTACACATGGCAAGTTATATTCTAGATTTTCTAGAACAACTGAAATTTCAAATAATTTTGATGGCACCCACACAACTGTGATTGGGGATCAAGTATCTTAATGTGGGCTTCAGAGAATGGAACCCCACCAGCTATTTACAACTCTTTAGATTAGAGAGCTCACTGAACATTGCTGCACTGTACTGTTCATAACCATGGAAAAGTGTTGGATAATACTCAAAAGAGGTGGAATATTTTTTTTTTAAAAAATGGAGCAAAAATGTTAATCAGAGTGAAAAATGTTAATCAAAGAGCTATTTATGTGGTGCTGGTTACCAAAGATATTTATAAGTTCTAGTTAAGCAGGAGTCTATAATAAGTTATTTGCAAGTAATTTTTAAATATACATTTTGGCATGGATATTTGCATACATTGGGCATAATTCACAAAGGATATATTAAGATCACATGTAAGATATCACATGTAAGATATCCCATGTAGAAAACATTATTCAGCTTCCAAAGTGTTTAAATTAGAGCAAGAAATTATATGACTTATTTAGGATTATTGAGTATGTTATTGACAGTCTGAGGACTAGAAACCCAATTTATAAGTAGATATTCCCTATGCTACGTAACATGTGGTTATATATTATGATACTAAAATTATTTGGGAGTAAGTTTAAGATATGAATAAAATAGTAATCTTTGTTAGAATTTAAGTTGATAGAGTAAGACAGGTCAAATTCAACCTTAGTAAATATACTAATCCTTAGAACTACTGCTTTACATAATTATTTTCTTGTTATTACAACATACATTATCGTTGACTATAAACACAATGGCTACTGTTAATGAGACTGCTAGAGGACAATATAATCTGTATCAGCCATGGGAAAAATATTCAACATCTGTTGTAAATCCTGCACAACTACATAAAGACAGCACATTATAAAGTTTCATGAGAACTTTTAGTTTGTATAAAGTAATATCTCTTAGAAGTATTCTGTTTTTCTGTTTGTGGAAGTTAAAAAAAAATCCCCAAAACAAAATTTACAGAATGCATGAACTAACAGTGCCACACTCAAGTGAACAATATATATCAGTTATTGTTTAAGTAGAAGTAATCACCACAGAAGGCAAGGAAATTTAAGTACATTGTTATAAATATTACTCAGATAATTAATGACAGCAAAAAGTAAACTAATAAGGAGTCCCACAGTTTGACTATCCTTGGGAATTGGTTGATCTTATAAAAAATTGACCTATGATGTGGGAAGCCAAGGAAATCTGCCTCATTTGTGTCTTTCAATTTAAAAAATATCAATCTGCCTTTTATTTACTAAAAGATCAAGCTCTTCATAATGAGCATAAAATTTAAAGTTTCATTTGAGGAGTTCTACTTCCTGCTCTCCATTTGAAATGGGAGAAAAATAAAAATATTTTGCCTGTGACAGAATATGAAAGAAGTTCTCACCCTTAAAACCAGCAGCATTGGTTTTCCAGTCATTAGCGTTCAAATGTCCCGCACGGGAAGTCCTGACAATAACATGCTGTACGTCTCTCCAGGTCAGAAACGGACTGGGGAAAGACAAGGTAAGAATCATTGTACCAATAAAAAAAAAAGATGGGGGAAGCAGAGAGTCACAAGCAAATTCAAAAAGCAAAATCAAAGTGGCAAAGTACTAAAAACAAAGGGTCAGAGATTTGAGTTTGGGATAACCAAATGCCAAATGCCGCTCTTGTTCTCAACATGGAGAAGGGAGGGACATTAGTCTGTGGGAGGCAGAAAATGTAACCTTCAATCAAAGAAACAATAGGGTCGAAGTCAGCATAACTTAGCTTTTAAAAGTGTGAGGGTTTCCAGTTTGCTCAATACAACGGCTGCCTATAATGGTGCTATTGTATTTTGTATGAAGGTATGTATCATTATTGGAGACTTATAATAAGCTAAAGTCAAAATGAAAGGACTTTGGAACATTCCTTGTTCAATTCTATATAATTTACCAAAGAACTTAGCAATATTTAACCTTCGACATGTATATACATATGTATGTGGGAGATGGGAAAATCTCAACTGAAATCAAATCCCTATTTTTAGCATACTTTAAGGAAGAGGAGATGGTACAAAACCCAAAGTTGGGCTCTAACACACAGACAGTGTTCTTAACTTGTAATAAGTAGCTGTTACACTAAATGACTAGATACCTATTTCCTATGGCTTTAATACTGAAGAGGACAGGCAACTATTGAACAGGAAACACATTCAGTGGAGAACCCAATGCCAACCATAAATATACAGAAGATGAACCCAACCCCGTATACAGACTTGTTCTCTTTCACAGACTATGCATATGCATATACTAGAAAGCATTTGATTCAGTGCATGCATGTAATTCTCATCAGGACATCTCCTCAATTCAGCCTTGAAATACTTGATGTGATCATCTTTTACTTTACTAGGAATTATGGTAATTATCATACAGTCTATACAGTCATTTCTTTGTTTTTCACTTACCAACTTCTTTTCAGAGGGAATATTTGCAAGGATAGGTCAGAACATTTGGACAAAGAGGAGTAAATCATTCACCGCCTACCTCGTATGCTCATGTATGGATATTGGGATCTCCCAGGCTGAGGGAGAACTTATATTAATTGTAGCTAATTTTTCAGGGTGAAGCCCATCCACTGTTTCACTTTGTACTCCATTTTCCCCCACCTGCACACTTATCACATAGGGTGATTTGGAAGGAGGCCTCCTAATAAGAGAGGGCCCAGCGATCCGATTATGGTTCCTTCATTTTCTATGTGAAATTAACCTCTCCCAGTCTTAATTTTCTCACTTACAAAGTGGAAACTAATATCTACTTTATTTTATTGTACCAACTGAATCAGTTAAAGTAATGCCAATTATGTAACCTAGTGCCTGGTGCATAAAAGCTATTAAGAAGTAGACAGAAAAACACTTTGCTAGCCTGAGAACTGCTGCTCTTACCTGTTAGTTTGAATATGAAGAAAGTAAGAAAAGAAAAGAGCTACTGAGTTTGCATACCTTTTTGTGTCACTCTCAGACTAAAAACAAATGGAGAGTCAGTACTGCTATTTTCAAAGTTTTCAGAGGGAGAAGATTAGCTTTAGACTATTTTGTAAGGTTGCATTAGCAAAAGAACAAATATTCCAGAAATTAAAACCCAATTATATGAACTTTAAAAATATGAGAACAATGAAAACAGAATTATTTTCATTTTGCTTGGATACAACACTTGTTAGGAACCAATTTTAGAAGCTGGTAAGGCATGAAACACTGAAGCAAGGGAAGGAGGTATGTGAGGGATACTAGAAGGAAGGGAAGTTTTGCTTCTAAACAAATGGCATGATTTAGCCCTTTGCTGGCATTGAATTTGCATGATAATTCCGTAGACTCAATGCATGACTGTCAGGGAAATGAGGAAATGAGTCAGGGATAATTCTGTGTGCTGGGCTCAACATTAGATGGTCTGGCTCTGCCTGACATGTGATGCCCATGTCCTTTTTCTTCTCCAGTATAGTTTTACCTGGTTGAAGGGCAGAAATGACAATGGAAAATCTGTCTGGAAAGACATTCCAGTTATTTACTCATGTCAAGGTGAAGCCTCCAAATGAACGTGTGTGTGTGTGTGTGTGTGTGTGTGTGTGTGTGTGTTTAGTGAGCAGAACACTAAAAGATACACTTGAATTTGACAAATACCTCTAAATCAACCTAGTAATTTAAAAATTTTATGAATACACAGTTAAAATGCCCACATTTTTTTTTTGGGGGGGGGGTGCTGGGGATTGAACTCAGGGGCATTCTACCTCCGAGATATACCCCCAGCCCTATTTTTTATTCTTTATTTTGAAACCGAGTCTCACTAAGTTGCAGAGTGCCTCACTAGGTAGCTGAGGCTGGCCGCGAACCCGGATCCTCCGGTCTCAGCCTCCCGAATGCTGGGATTACAAGCGTGCGCCACCACGCCCGGCTCAGCCCTAGTTTTTTTTTTATTCTTTATTTTGAAACAGGGTCTCACTAAGTTGCGGAGTGCCTCACTAGGTAGCTGAGGCTGGCCGCGAACCCGGATCCTCCTGTCTCAGCCTCCCAAATGCTGGGATTACAAGCGTGCGCCACCACGCCCGGCTAAATGCCCACATTTTAAATCTTACCCTTCAAGGAAAAAAAAGAAACAAGTTTTCTATGTTCTGATTATCTGGGCAAAATTCCTTCAGAAATATCCAGCACAGGGTTCTGACTATTGGGAAATATATACTTTCCCTAATGAACCTTAGCACTAAAAATAATAGATCAGGGAACATTTATCTTGTACCTTAAGTAGCTGTATTCTGGCAGACTCAGGAAGACTCTTACATTCAACTCAGTCTGAAGAAATAGGAGCTAATTGTTCTCAGACTGAGTTGTAAAACCTAGTTCTTCTTGGAGTGCTTGTAATTAGATGGAAGAAATCAGCATCAGGAAATTGTAACTACTCATGGAAAGAAGGAGGTGGTCCTTTGACTTTACTCTGACACTTGATTATGTGTACGACTTTGGAAATGACCTAACTAGAAAATTTCCTGAATTTCACCAAAATAAATATGGTAGATATATGGGAACACAATAGATTTAGAATTAGTGGTGTTTCCACCTGTGGGAAGATAACTAATTAGCTCAGGAGACAATCATAGTTTAATTTTGATAGACATTATGTTTTAGATATTGCCAGTATCTAGAGAGGACTCTTATTTATAGGGGAAGTCTAACTTGCATTTTACTTCTTTTTTACCCTGGTCCTGGGAATTGAATCCTGGGCCTCATGCTGCATCTTACTTCTTAATTCACTTATGCCCACAGGAATGATGTAGAGGTGAAGACTGAGTCAAACTATCAGATTTTGTAAGGGATCTTTCTAGTGATCATATATAGAACAAAAGCAAAGAGGGAAAGCTAAGTGGTCTTTGTAAGGAACACTATATCCCCAGCAGTAATGCAGGACCCTCTAAAACTCACCCTCTTCTACCAAATCCTTTGGGTTCACACTCCACTGGCCTTGGAAAACCATAGCCCCTCTCATTTTCAAGAACAAAAAGACTGAGCACAACAAGAGTTTTAGAGCAAGCAACAGTTGAGAGGCCAAACATTTAACAGAACTAAAGAAAAAGAGCATTATCTCTTAACCCTGAACCTGCTGGCAGCCACATGGAGTTATAGTACATATCCCTGAAATTTCTTCCTGGAGTTATAATTACCTTTAATAATATTATATACCGAAAGGGTAACATTCCTAAATGCCTATAAGATGAAGGTAGCTGTCTGTGGCTTTTCGAAGCAATGAAATGAACATAACTTTCTGGGGAGTTCTGGATATGTAGTCTTTTCTGGTTAAGAACTTTTGCATCTTTTACTGACCTTGTAAAAATAACCAATACTTTCACAGGACTTGCCAGAACCAGGCACTATATGTTTTACATGAATTATTGTTGTGTAATATTGAAATTATATGGTTAGGAAATACTCCTATTCTCACTTCAGAGACAAAACTGCAGCTTTCACAGTTACTCAGTCAATCAAGTATACAGGGGTAGTAAGGGGTAGGGATAGAGTCCGAATCAGTGGGACCTGGCTGCAGAACTTCTGCTATTATAACAGCACTAGGTAGTGCTGTTTCCAGATTGAATCCACCAAGTTGATACAGGGACACACACACGTTTGCTTCTCAGGTCATTTTCTGATAATTGTATCAAGAAGTCAAGTATGATATGTCATGATCTCAAGGTCACAACATCTTTGTATTACAAACCCTGCTTCTCAGCTCAGTTGGGTGATTTTTTTTTTTTAAATCTACCATGGCATTCAGGAGATTCTTGAGTCTAAATTCAGATTGTAGATTCTAAAGGCATAACTTTTGCATACTCTATCAAAGGAAAAAAATATATATCACATAAGAAGAGTCATATTATTTTTATAATATGTTTGATGTGTATACTAGATATGACAACATTACATTATTTTGTGCTGTTATGAATTTGTCATCTCCCCTGCCATGGTGCCACTTTGATGTGACACACACTCAGCCTGGTTAGTAATTCTTCTCTTCGGTGAATCTCAGTTGAACCTTCCCTCAAACACTTCTAGTTTCCAGCTGCAAAAACAGGAGAGTCAATGACACAATCATTACCTTGGGCTTGTATTACATTCCAGTTCTGAGCAGTTCAAAGTATTTCACAGGCCTGACATGAGATTTAGAAGAAGCAGGACTTATCCCAAGAGAGACATTCTGTGTAGTGCTTCTTATTAAGCTTCTAAGTGCAACTGCTAGCACTTATATTAAAAAATAAAATAAAAAAATCCCTCACCAAGAGTTTGTTCAGATAATGCTGTAGATGGGTGAGTGTTTGCAATAAATCTGCACTTGGTGTTCCATAAAAAACAAGAAGCAATTTGAAATCTTTGGTGACTAATTCACCTGTACTCATTGAAGAGAAAAAAAGGTTCCCTCATTCCCCTCCCTCCAAAAGTATAGTGATAACTGATAAAAGGGGAAGAAAGATACATTTATTATCACTGAAGAAGAATTTATTGGCAAAAGGAGCAGCAACAAATCCAGATAATGAAAACTTTCTCCTAAACAGGGTAATCTCCTTTAAATAAAAGAGTGATTCTGTCTAATGAAAAAATGAGAAATTATTCAGATCAATAGGGAAATTGTATGACCAATCTGCAGTCATCCAAATATCCAACTTACCTAAATAATCAACAACAATCCAAGACAAACCTAATCTCTTTTCATGTTCCTTAAACATGTGTAAAATAGATCCGGGAACATGTAACCAGAAAATCAATGTCATTGTGCTGATGCTAAAGAAATCAGTAATCATGGGAATGGATTTATTGTAAGCTGGATCAACAAAGATGAGACAGAATGTATGTGTTTAGAATCTGCTGAGATTGGTAAAAACAGTACTCTAACTGCAGCCAGTGCACACAAGAGATGATTCTAGAGTACAGTAGAGAATGCTCAACAAAGGAAACCAATCTTCTTTTGTCAGGTTTCGAAGAACAGAAAGAATCATGAGATTGTCACACCCACTGCAAGCAGGGTTGCCCCCCATCCCCACTAGGAGTGCATTTGTTTTGTGGTCTACTTTAACTCAAAAGTTCCTGGCCTAAAGCCAGGTTGTAGTATCTAAAAAATGTAATTAATTAGGCCTTAAGAATTATAAATGGAAGAAGTATGTTGGTGTTCCCTGAACACAGACTTATGACCTACCCACAAGTGAACCAAAACAGAAAAGATAAAAGGAAAGGAAAAATTGTTGAGAACCACCCAAATCTAGTCTGTACTTCCTTCTCTTGTAAAACCATTCTCTGATTCTATGTATTTAGTCTAAACCAAAAGAAACTTGGTCTCTAAACACAGTTACGAAAAAGATGGCCCCTGGTGTACAATGAAAAATGTTGTCATTTAAACTGAAGTGCCTCCTGCTATTATACATAATTATAATGTACCAATAAAAAATAAACCATAAATTCAAAAAAACTTGAAGTGGCTTTTTCTCCACAAATCCTGGTTTATCACTGCAGGTATTTGTTATTATACCTAAAAGACTGCAATTATGTTTCTGCAGCCCCTACAAATAAATGATATTTTGTTTGCATGCTCAATAAACATTTCCTGAAAATACTTTGCAATATAAACTCTTACAGAATCAAATCTGAGGAACGTTCAGACACAGGTGCACTGACTTAAGATCCTACACATTGAAATCAAGTCATAATTGTGGAACTGTCTACCAGAACTCCCTGTACACTTAATTCCCTCCCACGGTACTACTCTGAGTATAATCCAGAGGGCCTCTCTTCATTCAATCCTGAACTCAGAATCTAGATCTGCTCCTCATTTTGGTTCCCAGCTTTAACGTCTTTTAGAGTAGACAACATGTGAAAGTATGAGTGTTTTTTCCCTAAACTTTTCCCTGTGAGAAACTTGCTCACACGAGCTGTTCCTGCTCATGGTGCCGGCTGTCCTGGGACTTGGTTAATTGATACAGTTCTGCAGGAAGACATCGGCACCCCCAGATACCTCTATTTCTCATCCAAATTTGTTCTCAAAATAAACAGTTTCTAAACACATGAGAATGATAGAAATTATGCTTTAGAGTCAAGACAATCTAGAGTAAATCATGATCAGCTTTTTACTAGTTCTATAGCATTGGACAACTCACTGACCCTATCTGGGACTCAGTTTCCCTTTCTGTAACATGGAAACGATAACATTTACTCTGCAAATTGGTTGGATGATTTTGAAGTAATGAATATTAAGTGCCCAGCATGAACTAAGTCCCCCCAAACAATAGTCATAATTGATTGAAATTAACAATCTACCAATCATCCCATAAGAATTCCCAAGGAATACTTTCTGAACTTACACTATAATTTGATGAATCCCCATTTAGTTAAACTATGTTTTCTTTGACATTCCTAAGTGTTAATAATATGATTATTTGTTTGTCTGGCAAATGATCAAATAGGACTTTTAGCTATTGGTATATTTCTGCTTAGTGAAATAATAAAGCTACAAAGATCTATCAAAAAGATATAGTTTTAAACAAGCCCGCAGGGTACACAGCCATCTGACTGGCTGGGAAATGAATGGTTTGCACCTGCTCTGATGGTAACATCCTCTTTTATTTGTAGAAAACCTTCCCTCTGGATGGTTAGGCATTGGTGTTGCAATGTTGTAGACAATGGTTTGATATCAGAGTGATCTATATTATTAAATATTAAAATAAGGACCATAAGTGTATTTAGTCTTTTAGCATTCATGCCAAATTGAAATGTTTTTGATACTTTTTCTATAGAGTTCAGAAATTGTCAGGACTCTTACCTCAAAAGTTAGCAGGTAAACCCTTGGGCAGGCAACAAAAATAGCTAGATGTATCTCTGCCGATGCTATCATTAGTATTATTATTATCTTTGTGATGATGGGGTCAAACCCAGGACCTCATGCTTTGTAAGCCAGAGCTCTCCCACCAAGCCACGCCACCAGCTCCTTCTTTTACTAATATTATTTGAAATTACTTTACTGCCTTATCTCTTCTGTTTTTCCTGATAAATGTAATGAATTAAAACTATGCTTTCCCACAGGCTTGGGAGAGAGTATATTTTTAAATAAGATTTTCGAATGCTCAGTTTTAATTTTAAACTTTATTGGAAATCACTATGCATTTTAAATTCTAGAATCTGAAGTAAATGTTATAATGCCTATGTTAGAAAATCCTGGATTATTATACCAATTCCTGGCAGTCTTCCTAGTTATTAGACATCAATAGCAGCAAATAATATTTTTAAAAAATATACAGTATACATACACACAAGAGAAGATTAACAAAGGCTAATAGAAATTTACTATAAAGCATTTTGGGGGAAAATCATTTGGAGATATTAAAAGAACTCTGCGCCAATGTGACTGGAATGAGGAAAATAATTTTTAACTTTCTTTTTCATTGCCTTCTTCTATTATATATGCAGAGATGCCAAAACTATGTCTTCCTGGACTTCCTGAAAGTGAGGAGTGTGTATGAAGCAAAGTTCCGACTACTAAATTAAGTCTGTTGGGCATTTCTGAGAAACCCTTTGCTTTTCTACTACAGATATTACTAATCCTCCACCATTCTTTTTATTTATTTATTGGTACTGGGAATTAAACCCAGGGGCGTTCCACCTCCAAGCTACACCCTCCGCCCTTTTTATTTTTTGTTTGGAAACAGGGTTTAGCTACATTGCTGAGGGTCTCACTAAATGGCTGAGACTGGCCTGTGATTCTCCTGCCTCAGCCTCCCAAATACTTGGTTTATTATAGGCATATGCCACCATGCCCTGTTATTCTGCCATTCTCTCCTTGCTCCTTTTACTTGGAGTGTGGACGTGATGGCTGGAGCCATAGCAACCACCCATAAAAAACTAAGAAAATAAATGTTGGCTTTGATAGCCTTGAGCTTCTGAGTCAACATATCATCTGGGTTGCTGATTTGTAGGTTTCTTGTTACATAAACCACTTTTTCTTGTTACTGAATATATTTCCTAATATATGTATCTCCCAAAGTTCTGAGTGATACTTTGTGGCCGGTACTGTGACAAGTTCTTTATATCCTTTATTGCATTTGTTCCTCAGGACAATTCTGTGAGATAGATAGTTACTGCTTTCATTTAAAAAAATAAGGACATGAAAGTAGAGAAATTAAATGGTCCTGCTCAGACTCATATGATTAGCCAGTGTTAAAACTGGCTGGGCAGACTGACTCCAGAGCCTTGCTGGGACCTGCTCCAGCACCTCTATTCCACTAAGGGAAGAGTCAGGGCAGTAACCCCAAGCTCTGAAAGAAGGGGAAGGAAGTGATCCTTTCTTGACCTGGCATGCTCACTTTAGATGAAGCTCTGCCAGTGACTCTAAACTGGGTTGGGATTTTGTCCGTCACCCCATCCTTCATTAGCAGACTGAGTAGGTCTGTGCTTGGATGCTGCCATAGTTTGGATCTTGACTGTCCTTCAAAGGCCCCTGTGTTAAGGGCTTGGTCCCCAGGGTGGCACTACTGAGAGGTGATGAAATCTTCCAGCAGGAAGTCCTTAGGTCTTTGGGTTTGGGGTATGACCTAGAAGGAGACTATGGTACCTGGGTCTCTTCCCCACTCCCCTTTCTCTTCCTGCCAACGAGGTGAACATTTATGGTCCGCATGTGCTCCCACTATGATGCTCTCTGCCCTGTGCTGCATTACTACAGGTCCAAAACAAGGGGCCAATTGATCATGAATTGGAACCTCTCAAGCTGCGAACTCAAACAGGCCTTTTCTCTCTGTAATTATCTCAAGTGTTTTGTTATAGCAATAGAAAGCTAATACAGATGCGCAGAGAACATCCCACCTTTTGTGAAGCCAAAGTTTCTCATTGAGAATGAATCTTTAAAGGGAAAAACAACAACAAACAAACAAACAAAAAACTAAGAATAGAAATAAAGAAATGAAAAAAAAGAAATGAAAAGAAATATAAAAGGCAATTTCAAGGGACAGGAAAAAGAGAAGAGAAATTAAGAAAAGCATAGAGGAGAAAAACAATAAAAACAGTTTATGGAAAGCACAGTGCTGAAAAAAGAATCAATGACTCAAGTGAGTTGAGAAGCAGGCATGAAAGGCTAATAAGAAGTACAAAGTTGTATTAATAAGAACAAAGTTTTCATTGGAGTAAATTCATACAGATATGATGGGGTGGAATTGATAGTATGGAAAACTGAATTAAATGATATGGAATACAAGTATGACAACTTCCTGCCTATTTTTTTTAGAAAGGAGATGAAAAGGAAAAATAAGATGAGATTTGGAAGATAGAAAACAGGAACTGAACCTCAGTAGACCAGTCTTGTCCTGAATCTTTACCATCTACCAGATGCTTCCCTGGATATTTCACTGAATACACACAATACAACCCCAGGAGATAGACGCCATCATTACTTCCTTGTACAGATGTGGAAAATGGGGCTTAAGTGCTTCCAAAAACCATATACCTAGTAAGAACCAAAATAGGGATTTGAAGCCAGGTCTGTTATATTATCTCTGAAGCCACATGTTACATTTGACTAAAAATGTCTAAAGTGGGCAAACAACAAACATCAAAACAACAACAACAAAACAAAACAGGAAATATTAATGAAAGCGAGTTGGATTCTCTGGATTAGTCCTAAGACCTATACATTTTCAACATCACTACAAAGATACCTTAAAGCTTCTATTCAGGAACTTGAAAAACCTAAACAAAACAGGATTTCTGACATAAGGCTTTCCCCACAAAGCTATTTTAGGAGATGATAAAGAAGAGCTTAAGATGTCAATAGGAAATGAATCCAAGAATTTTATGTTAAGCTCATCTTTTCTTAGTGAGTGCAGAAGAGTCATATTTCCAGGACTGAGGAAATACTAACCTACTTGTCTACAAACACATACTCCGAGAACCAAAATAATGTAAGCAAAACAATGTAAAGGTTTATTTTAGCTTATGAAGAAATAGGTCAAAATTTAAAACTCTATAATGAATAGTTTTTGATAGAAAAGACCTGTGGATGACTCCAAAGTAAACTAAAGATAGAGTTAAGGCTTAACTTTTTTTAACAGAATTCTTTGGAGAAGAAAAGAAAAAAATCACAAAAAATAAATGCACTAAAATAGTCTTTTGAACAAATCCAGGAGATAGCATTAATGATAGGAAAATCAGTAGGTGAGAGAGGTAAAGAAAATGTAAGCCAAGCTTATATAGCAAGAAGTCAAAGGAGGAATGTCTCTTATTCTAATACATTTATGTAAAAAGAGCAGCTTTGCTCAAATTTACAACTACCTAAGAATAAAAAAATGAAAAATTAAAGATCAGGCATAGTTTTTTTTTCTGATACAAAACATGCACAAAAATGTGCAGATGGAGGAATTACTCACAAAAAATAAAACATCATAGACAAAAAAATACTTAAAAAGACAAAGAAGTTGGATTTACTTGAAAGATACATTCTTTCTAAAATAAATAGCCAATATCATGACATGTATGCATCAAGATGGATGAATCAAAAAGCAGGAAGAAAGAAGTTGCTGAGAAAAGCATAACAGTGTGTAGATATTTTGTTCATTTCAGAACTAAGATTATAAAGAGGTTGTTTATATACTAGGTATAACTTAATATTGAAATATATGTTCTACAAAAAGGCATTTTATAAAGAATTCATGGATCTATAAAAGAGTTTTGAAAAATGAAAGTTGAAGATATATTGAGCTAAAAAGGAATCTCAATAATTGCATTAAGGAAAAACAGCCAGGAAATGTATTGTTCATTACTTAATCTTATTATCTGACCACAAAGCAGTGGGGGGAAAAGTCAGTAATGAATTTCTTTTGTAACAAAGCTTATTAAACACTTAATAGTACTTTTCTCAATTGTCATCCCATCAAAGAGGAAGTCAAGACATAATTAGAAAATAATGGCAAACAAAACTGTGGTTAGAGGTAAATTCACATTTTAAAATATTGTCCTAATGTAAAAGTAAAGAAAGATGAATCATTTTCACCTAATAGATTCATAAAAGAACAAAAAATGATGCTAAGGAAAATAGGAAAGAAAATGACAAAATAAAAAAGGTTAGTGTAAAAATAATATTATTGATCAAGAAATCCAAGATTTGGACCTTTGAATAAAATAATAAAATGAATCAATAAAACTAAAAAACACTAATAAAATAAATCTTAAGTATTAATGCAGTCATAAAACCAACACTAAAGATGTTAAAAGTACTAGAAAATACTAAATATAATAATTTGTCAATTTATTTTAATATATTATGAATAGACACAGTTCTGGAGACTATAAATATAAAAATTAAGATTGAAATAATTTATCAAAGAATCACTTCTAAAAGACTTTAAGGTCATGTGATTTCTTTGAAACTTAAAAGAAGAGTGATCACACAGATCCCCAGAGAAAAGATAAGTTGAGAAATTTCATGGTTTATCCTGTGAATTTCATGTCATCTGATACAAAAATCTTACAGAGACATAGGCCAATTTCAAGGTCAAATCAACCTGGGTTATGAAGCCTGATTCTCCATTTCTTACTTGAGCTACCTTACATGTTAAGATTAAAGAAACCATCAGATATATTTTAAAAGAAGTCATTTATCTGCTTTGAGTACACAATGTTAGCTTCTGATGTATTTAAAGAAAATACACACACAGACACAGACAGACACACACACACACACACACACACACACACACACACACACACACACACGGAGATTATTCCAGTATAATAATCATAATAATCAGCCAGGTGCTGTGGCTCAAGCCTGTAATCCCAATACTTGGAAGGCTGAGAAAGCAGGATCTTAGGTTCAAGGCCAGTCTCCACAATTTATCAAGACTGAAAAAGGGCTGGGGGCATAGCTTGGAGGTAGAATGCCTCTAGGTTCCATCACTAGGTGAGAGAGAGGGAGGGAGGGAGGGAGGGAGAGAGAGAGAGAGAACAAGAGAGAGAGAGAGAGAGAGAGAGAGAGAGAGAGAGAGAGAGAGAGAGAGAGAACAAAGAAGAGGAGGTGGAGGAGGGGGAGAAAGAAGAGGAGAAGGAGGGGGAGAATGGAGAGAATTATACTCTATAAATCCCACTCAGAAAAATAACCTTAAAGACATAAGTAAAATATGCTAAAACTCAAGCAACAGCGTATTAAAGAACTAATTTAATTCATTAGTAAAGCAGAGAATAAATCATATTAATAAATCTATTCTAAGAAGCTATATAGTACTCTTAACAGATTCTGAGAAAATACCTAAATCCCATTCATAATGAAACTTTTATAAAACCAATAATGCTACATAGGCATGATGAAGAGAAAAGCCAGTGTCAACAAAAAGTGGAACAGAAAGCTAGAAGGATACAGAAAATCAGGACCTAGACATGAAAATTTACTGTTATTCTTGATATTTACCATCGAATTCCTAACAACTGAAGAGATAGCACCCAGGAAGATCTGAACAAATATGAAAAATACTCATCACACATAGATAGAGACAAATATATCTATTGCCAAATATCATACATATATTCTGAAAACTAACAACAACAACAATAAAAATAATACAAGGTAATTGGCTATAACCTGAGTAAAAAAGGCTAGAGATAAGAAAAATATACAAAACCAATAGCGTTGTTATACATAAGCAATAGACTTGTCTAAGGGCATCATGGTAATAGCAAAACAAATATTTACACTTTGAAAAATAAAGTCTAACCTGGGTTTGGTGGTACACGGTTGTTATTCCCAGTACTTGGGAGGTCGAGACAGGAGAATCGCAGGTTCACAGTCAGCCTTAGCAACTTAGTGAGGCCTTCTGCAACTTAGCTGTCTCAAAATTAAAAATAAATAAATAAATAAAACAGGGCTGGAAGTGTAGCTCTGAGATAGAACAACCCTGGATTCAACCCCAAGAACCAAATTAAAAAAAAAAAAAGATGTCTAGACCAAAAATATATAGAACTAAAAACAAACCCCAAACTTATATTATGCCAATAAAAGATCTGAATAACTCTGACAGATTTTCTTGAATGGAAAAAATAATTGTAAAAATGTCAAGATTTACACAGTTGTTACACATTTTCATTGGGATTGTTTTTGGAACACATGGAAATGGTTGTAAATTTTATCTGGAGAAAATGAACAGATCAGAATCTTCAAGAAAATGTTTAAAATTATAAAAGAAATCTTCATACATTCAACAACTTGAAGAATGCAAAGCAAATTGTTTTGAGAAGAGATGACTACTTAACAAAAGACATTGGGCAAATGGATTCCCATAAAAATTAAATTTAGATCTTCATACTAAACTAAACTCTAGTTGTTTAAACATCGATGGTGAAAAATGAAACAACAACAACAACAAAAAAAACAGTAGAGGAAAACATAAGTTGTTATTGAATAGGATCCTCTAGGAGGTAATAAGTATGACTATCTAATTGAGGAATTCATAACTGAATAATAATTTAAAAATGAATGAAAGTTCTTTATGCTAAAAAAGTATGAAGAAAATTGAAAGAAAATGAATAGTTGATAAAATATTTGTAATAACTATGGAGAAGCAGTCATATATTGAGTATTTATACAGAGGTAAGAAAAGCATTAATAATATTAGGTGATTTGTAGAGGACTGCTACCATTTTGAGTCACTTTGAAATAAACTTCTGGTATTCATTTTGAATATTAGTTTTTATAATCTGAAAATTCCAAAATATTCAATTTCTAACAACTGAAGAGATAGTAGTCAGAAAGATCTGAAACCTTTAATCTAATCTTGCTTGACTTCAGATTGAGTAAAGCATGATATGGTTAAAAAGGTTGATTAGAAATATGAATGGGAAGAGGGACAACAAAAGATAAAGTATGAAATACTTTCACAGTAAGTACAACATTACATACATAATATTTGGAACCAGCTTGATAGCATCAGGAGTTAGTACACTATACAAGCATAAAACAGCTGCTTAAGCTAGGCCTGCTGGCACACTCTTGTAATCCCAGTACTTGGAAAGAAGAGACAGGAGGATTACAGGTTCGCAGCCTGCCTCAGCAACTTAGTGAGGCCCTCTGCAATATAATGAGACCTTGTTTCCAAATAAAAAATAAAATAGGTGTGGAGGTGTAGCCCAGAGGTAGAAGGGCCCTGGGTACCATCCCCAGTACTGCACACACACACACACACACACACACACACACACACACACACAAATAAATAAATAATAAATAAATAAATAAACAGCTGCTAAAATTTGATCATATGGGAAACTTTCATTATATATGTGTCTACATGATATACATACATATATATATATATATATATATATATATATATTTTTTTTTTTTTTTTTTTTTTTTAAAACAAAAGACATACCCCAGCTATTTTTATTTTTGAAACAGGGTCTTGCTAAATTGCTGAGGGTCTAGCTAAATGGCCAAGGCTGGCCTTGAACCTGTGATTCTCCTGTCTCAGCCTCCCAAGTACTAGGATTACAGGCATGTACCACCACGCACAGCAATTATAATAATCTAATTTTAAAAAAGTGGTTTTACTGCTAATAATACTGGTGGCTATGGGATTGCTCTTCCAGGCATCTGTCAGTGTTAAATAAATATTTATTTGCCCCTAAGACATTAGTAGCAAATGAAATGAGTGGGATGTTTACAATCACCAGTGGGATGAAAAAAAAAATCTTGATTTCAAAGACTTACACATCATTTTTCAACATGGAAATCAATGCAAGATTGGTCACTTTTAGTTTTTCCAAATAAGGACAGTCATACAAATATGAAAGTTTTATACAAAAATGGCACATAATTTCCAAAATAAGTCATTTTAAAAATACTTTTTAAAACCTATAAATACACCTTTATTTTAAAAAACAACCTCCTTTCCATTATCATTTTTCTTCTTTGCCTGTAATCCTTGAGTCCTCTCCCCAATACTGACTCCACATACCAGATGGCCTCTGGGCAGCTTCCCAATGCTATGATTCCTCAGACAAACTGATAACAATTATTTTATATTCCAGGTATGGGATCCCATGTAATTGAGAGTTTTAGCATAATGAAAATTATAAAACTGAATACATCTGCTATGGAAACAAGAACATTAAATGTCAATTCCAATAGCACCTAAGTTCAGAGCAGCAAGTCAGGATTCAGCAGAACAAATATAATCACTTCCGTATCATACACTCTCCAGGAAGCTCTCGACAACATTCTTGCGAGTTATTCAGTAATTCGTAAAGGTTCCCTGGAGCTAAATAACAAGCAGATTCCTCCAAGAGCCATTAGGAGAACACACCTCCCTTTCTTGAATTTCACTCAAAGTCTCTTCCTTTATCCCAACAGTTCCTGGTTGTGAACCAGATATTTCAGATAAATCAGAGGGCCCACTGAAGATAGAAAAATAAGAACTTTAAGTGTATTCCTGCTGACTCCATGAAACATTTCAGTCTTTGAGGTGATGCCAGCTTTCAACCTGTTTTCAATCATACACAGGCATGCAAGCATGTTTCGAAATCTGTTGTAGGAATATAAAAAATGCGGATCATTCAGGCTTTCCTCTTTATCATTTGGCTTTCTCTCCTAAAGTTTAGTCATGATTGCAAACAGCCCTGGATGTAAAAGGTCAAATGTGGTTAATGTGGCCATCAAATAATAAGTCAGTAAAAGCTCACATAAACCAAATGCAAATTGGATTGCTTTTATGATGCTGGTCATGGCAAAAATGCTATCATTTCATCGATGGCTTTGCCTTGTCCTCTCCTTATTTGCCATTGTGCATCCTTTCCTACCCTTATTCACTATCAGCCTCTACCACAGTACCATATCATTTTTTTCCCCCTCCATGCTAGTTATAATTATCTTTACTCTCTGCTTCTGTTATCTGGAATGTAGTCTCTACTGGAGCCAGGCTCAAAGCCACACATACACCTGTTCAACCTGTTCTGGTTGCTCCGCTGTATTCCAGTTCTTAGCACGGTGCCAGGTACATACCGAATTACATCAAGACTATGATGCTCCAGATTTGCAAATATGAATTGTGTGATGTATTAGTTTCAGAGATGTGAAAAATATCTGTTTCAAAATGAATAAATTATAGTAACAAGCATAACTTAATAAATATTTCCTGAAGGAATCAATCAACATTTAGAGTTAAAACTAAACTTGATGGTACTATACCTATAGATACCTGAAGAGATACCTATACATACTTTTGAATAACTATAAACCAACC
>PVLC010003498.1:0-51750 GCA_004027655.1 Graphiurus murinus | reverse complement strand
TCCTTATAGTCCATTGCACCCATCTGTAATTAAGCATGACTCATTACTGCTTTTAAAATAGAAAGGTGATGAGGTTGTGCGGTGGGTCCTCATGTCACGTTGCTTTGAATTCAACTTCCAGACCTATCACTTACTGCCTGTGTGAATTTCTAAGCCTTACTTTGCACATCTGAAATATTGTGATATGCCTAGCTCAGAGGGTATTAAATGAGAGGATTAAATACGGTTATAGGGCAAGCCTTCAGCAAAAGCTGACTGTTTTCTTTCATCATTATATCTTTTACTTGTCTTTTTACACTGTGCAGCATCTCCACACTCATTTGAGGCCAATGGCAAGAAGAATCTTTTGTCTTATATATGGGATATCACTGTCTGATGTATTATGATCTTTACTGGTTAGGAATGACAATGTCAGCCTACACAGACTTACTCTTTTCCTGGAATATGCAAAGAATATAAAATTGCACTTCAGTTTAGTTACATATATGGTTATTCAGTAAGATACAGGATTTACCCACAAATAGAGATATTAAAACAACCCCAAATGGTAAGAAATGATGCAATTGTGTAAGCATACAATGTCTTCCTTTGTATGCTGCACATTTTATTCCAGGTATCACAGTTTATTTCACAATGAATGTGTTGCTTGGAGCTTCCAAATGCCATAAGTCAAATGCCATAATCGACTTGTTGGTGTCAGAACGAACAAATATTACAGGTTAGTAAAATGACATGTTTTCACTTGCCATTTATATTTTCTCTTATTTACTTTTTCTCTCATATTGATGGCAAAATGCATTATGATTAAAACTTTTTTTTCATTTTTAATTTTTTATGATTAAAACTTTTTAAAAAGAGAAAAAAGCAATGTTTGTATCAGTTGAATACTAAAATGAGACTCTAGTGTCATTAGGAATAATTATTCTTTTCAGAGCAACTGACATTTGAAATCCTAACTTTTACATGACAAAAATATCTTAGAAGTAAAAAAAAAAATATAGGTCAAGACAATGTAGGCACAGGCCAGATTGATTCAAAACTTAGCCCAAGAACACTAGGCATGTAAACAGAGTTGAATTTTAATTGGGTTTCAATATAGAATTTAGGGATCCACCTGGAAATCTTCAAACACAAAGACAACGATATTTGATCAAGCTATCACTTAAGTCATTACAGAGAAAGTCTTTTACTATGCTTTGACTAAAGTGATTAAGTAGCAGGCTATGATGTGAAAGTAATGGACCCTGAACAAAAAGCCATCTTCTCTCTTTCTTAGCAAGAAAAATATTTGATAGTATTTGGGGTGTAACCAGAGGCCTCATCAAGAATAAGAATTTCCCAGCAATGAGAAAAATCCACAAACTCTCAAGAGGCTAAGTTGAAATGCTAAATTTTACATACTTCCTGCAAACTCAGTCTAAGCAAAATCTCATTGGACAACTGCATAAGGGTTAATTTGCTGTTAACATCCTACTTACAGGAAAGGACACAGAGGCAATTTAGAATGCAAGTAAATCCATATTCTTTATTTTCTTTCACTTTAAAAAATGTAAATGGTTTCAGTCATTTCCAGCATTGATGATCTCAGTGACAGACATTTTCTTAGCATTAATCGACTGCCATTGCTGTGTGTGTGTGTGTGTGTGTGTGTGTGTGTGTGTGTGTGTATGTGTGTGTGTGTGCATGTGTGTGTGTGTGTGTGTGTGTGTGTGTACCTAAGCAGTCAGTAATTGCCAGAGACATCTACTACAACTCTTGTTGCAGGGCATGTAGGACCAGAGGTCTTCTTGTCCCATCAGGCTTTTATGCTTATTCTAATTTCCAGAATCCCACTGGAAAGAATAAAGGTATTTATTTCCAAAAATCACAATCCATCCAAGTTCAGCAAAGAAAGGACAACTCGGCCTTGATTTCCCCTCCCCCAAAGGCATATATATCATCATTCCCTGTTGGCTAGAGCTGTACAATGTATGTCAAGTCTGTCCACTTCTCTCTATCCCATTACCATCTCCTTGATCAGGCTACCGAAATCTTTTCTGAACCACTACACTCGCTTTCCAAATAGTTTATCTGCCTCCTCCCATATAAATCTGATATTTATAACATGAGACATTTCCAATAGTTGATGCTTGAAAATACTATTTGGTCAGCCATACAAGCAAACAGTCCAGTGACTAAAATGGGACTAACAACTATTCTTCCTTGAAACCATCTTTATTATTTTAGTGATAAGAATAACATGTTTTAGCCAGGTGTGGTGGTACATTCTTGTAATCCCAGTACTTGGGAGGCTGAGTGAGGAGGATTGCAGGTTTGCAGCCAGCCTCAGCAAGCTTAGCAAGGCCCTTAGCAATTTAGCAAGACCCTGTTTCAAAACAAAAATAAATAAATAAAGGGCTGGGGGTGTAACGAGGAAGTAGAATGCCCTTGGATGTAGAATCCCCAGTAACACACACACACACACACACACATACACATAACCTGTTTTTAGTGAATAATATATTCCTTTAAATACAGCTAAGAAAAAGAGGTGGGTAGCAATCCCCTAAAAGGTTTCTGTCCTCAGCTCAGCTCCTGAGCAGCTCAGCTTTCCAACATGTTTCTCAGTTTCCTCATCTGGGGAAGGAGATGGAAAACACTGGCAAAACCTCAAGATAATTCAAGATGAATGAGCCCATTGACGGGGGCTTTTCCAGTCATAATGGACACCTTTGGAAGCTGTCCTGTTTGAAACCATTACTTAAGGTACAAAGTCGAGTCCAGGGAAAATTGGCTTCTACATAATTTGAACTTGAAAAGTGCTAGAGGACAGAGTGTATTGTCTGTGTGTATGTAGACATAACAAAGCTATTTTCATGCACAGCCCTGGCAGAGGGCCCATGGTAACTGCTCTGTGGATCTGGTTACAATTATTTCACTATAGGGAATAATCCAGGACAGTACATCCCCACTCTGTCCCCTCTGTCTCAAGTAGAAATGCATGCCGTTTTTACCCCACAAACCTTTTTTTCTGCTCTCCTCCCTGATTACCATTTAATTTTCCTTACCCTCTTCTCGCTACATGTTCCAACCTTCATGTCTGAAGCCTTAGCCAAATTTGAAGCCCAAACTACATTACAACACACAAGAAACTCTAAGGGTATGCAAAAAAAAAAGGGGGGGGTGTATAATACCTGCTTCTTTATCTTTGTGATTGCACAAAATCTGGGCACATATGTCTGCATTTCACACTGTTCGTGCATGTACTTTCTACATTCTAATTGAAATAAACAAAACTCTCCTAAGAGGAAAGGCTTGGAATGTCCTCTGCAATTTTACCTCCATAACCAAACACATTTGTGCTCCCCGCCCACTGCAATGTTTCGTGCAGCTGAATGTGGCCCTTGGGAAAATTCTTAATGGAACATTTTATGCTGAAATGTGTTTTTAATTAAAACGACAAAAAAAAAAAAAAAAAGAAGAAGATAAGATTGGTTTACAGGATATCAGTACTAAGATGCTTTCTGACCCTAATATTTAGAAATGTTTGTGACTATTGAATCCTTCTGCGATCTCCCTTGGTCATGCTCAGTTCTAGAAATTTGAAGTCTCGCCAAGGAGTTACTTTAAGAGCTAACTTGTTAAAAAACTTCAGATGCAGCTAGGCATGGTGGTGTATGCCTGTAATCTCAGTACCTGGGAGGCTGAGATAGGAGGATCGAGGGTTTGTGGTCAGTCTCAGCAACTTAGCAGGCCCTCAGCAACTTAGTGAGACCCTGTGCAAAATAAAAAATAAAAAGGGCTGGGTTGTAACTCAGAGGTAGAATGCCCACGGGTTCAACCCACAGTACTAAAGGAAAAAAAAAAAAAAAAAAGCTCACAAAACTTCAGATGGGCTCTCAACATTACAGGTATTAACTTCTCATAATAATTATATCACAAATACTTTGGGCATTTCCCTATATTGTTCCTGCATTGGAAATCCTCATCGGTAAGATATAAGGTAATGAAAGGTAAAACAAAAATATACAGTGTTCTATCAATCAGAACTGCTTAAAATCTATTTACTTGGAATTTTTAGGTTTATAAGAAATGTAGATTGTTAGTGTGATTCCCTGAGAATTTTCAGATTTTTTTTTCAATGAGCAGCATGTGGTGTGAATACACTTTAACTTTTCACACTTTGACCTTTTCATGTCAGACATGATCTCTACCACTAAGAATAAGAGGGACATCCCTGGAAAGCTGAGGGAGGAATAATCTCAAGTCTTTGTTTTATGAAGGTCAAGTTCAGTTCTGGTGAATGATAAGTCCATTTCAGTCCACAGGGAGAAAGATAAGGTAAGGCAGCATAGGCAGAAATGACTAACAAAGATCAACTAAAAAAAAAAACAACAAACCTAAAAAATCACAATAATATATATACAGAGCTGTTAGCTTCTTTAGAACTCAGTTACCTTGCTGAAAAAGGTTGACCAGAAGGACACATCTACTATTTGTCACAAATAGACTTTATTACAGATATCATGCTTAGGTGTCATGGAGGATACAAAAGTGGGACAAACCCATGTTCCAATTTGAGTCATCAAAGCTAACTACTTTTATTTTCAACCAAGTGCTATGCCCTCCACAGTCTTTCCCCCAAGACTATTCCATATTGACTTTCTTAAATAATTTGTGTATATTGGCTAGTGAAAAGTTGTTTTCTTAATGAGATTATAAGATCCTTTGATGGTGACTTTTTTTTTTTTTGGTACAAATACTTGAATTATGTCCTGTGTAATACACCTAGCATATATCATGATGCCTTAACATTTTTCTAGTGTTTAATTTATTGGTTATATATACATAAAGATTCCAAGATGCGATCCTTATTCTCAAGAAATTTAAGCTTCATTTGGAAGATATTACATATAAGTATTTGGAGTACAGTAAGAAATTGTCTAAATGAATTCTATATTCTCCATGCATGTTTTATATGTATCTATATGGTATACTCTATAGACCAGTGATAACAGGACAATTGTAATTGGGGGGGGGCACACAGATAATAAACAAAAAGCAGATGAGCGTTATATGGAAATGTGTATATATACCCACAGTACTAAAGGCAGCTAATGTTTACTATGTGGTATATTCCTTATATAGAATAACAATTACCATCACAATTTGCTCATTTTCAAATTTAGGCCTAGATATATTGGGTTTTCTCAAGGTAAGGGTTTCCTATGGCCCCTTACATATGAAATTTGAGGAAAAGCTTTTAGATCATTTAAATCAAGATTTTATGGCAATTTCTTTCTATTGATACCTTTCTTCTATGTCCTGAATAACTTCAGAAATTCTATCTGACTCAGATCCATTATTTCTCATTCACTCTGTAGAGGAGTATTTATTGGTTGTTGAGTACATAGTCTCCAAATTCCCAATGAAAGACCCTTTGCACTTCAAGGCAAAAAGGGTTGCATTGGTGAACTGAAAATTTGAATTTCCTGAGTTAATGTTGACATTTTAACATATAAAAAAACTCCACTAAAATCACTTTTCTTTGCTAATAATTGCAGACTTAGAGGTTAGGAATACTTTCAGCACAATATCATTTATTTTTCCAAGCACTCTACTTTTATGAATTTCAGTTGTTTTGACTTTATAAGCCATTTCATGTGAAACATTAGATGCTAGTAAGTTTTTTTGTGTGTTTTTTGTTGTTGTTTTTGTCTTCTTACACATTTGGAGTACTGATGACATAGTCTAGAATCTACAAAGCTTCTTACAAATATGATTTGGTGTTCTAGGTTGCTAACCTAAAATTAGTATAGTTATTTTTTTACTATTTCTCAGAACACTCATTTTAATTCAAACTTTTTAGGTTTCACCATATGGAAATACAGCATTTTAAGTAGAAGTAGCCCAAATGGCAATTAGTTTCCTTGTAATCACTGAATACATGCTCCCTATCCACTCAGCTGAAGAACCAAAAATTGCTAAAAAATCCCCATTCACCAAAGTGAAATATTATCAGCCTTCTGAATGATAAAATATGTGCTAAGTGTACTCCAACACAAACATAGTTATTTCCCTCTCTTTTAAGATGACAGTATTTTCACTCATTCTGAAATTGTTTATGATTTTTAGAAGCATCTTTGGGAACAGGAAGGAGGAATCACCTAACTTACCATAGAGGCAAGATTCATGATAAGACTGTCAAGGTGGCTGTAGAGTTTAACACAACCCAAACCAAAGAGGTTTAAGCTCAGGAAGAAAAGAGCAGGAGGAAGACTAGTAGAGGAACCAAGAATCACTTCTGTTTTAGGAATAGAAAAGAGTCATCCCTCAGAACTTGCAGGGATTGGTTCCAGGACCACTCACAAACACCAAAGGACATGGATGCTCCAGTCTCTTATGTTAAATGGCACAGTATTTTCATATGACCTCTGTATACTTTTAATCGTCTCTACATTACTTACAATACCTAATGCAATGTAAATGGTATGCAAATAGTTGTCAAGACTGAATTGTTTAGGGATCCATGACAAAAAAATCTGCCTGTATAAGATGCAATTTTTTTTCTCAAATATTTCTAACCAGTTGGTTGAACTCATGAGTGTGGAACCCATGGATACAGAAGATTGACTGTATTTTCATTCATTACTCCACTGTGTATTGCAGTGGAGTAACTGCAATGTAGGTTGTTACATACTCTTCAGGAAAAGGATATTCTGAGAGTCCTATGGGTTGTCACTGCAAAGTTATTTCATGAACAAACATTTATTAAGATAAGAGATCTAGACAAGTTAAGCTTATCTGATTTTATGCTTTGCATTTGTTCTCTTTACCCTTAGTTTCCTGAAAAACGTTAAGAGTGGCAGAGAAGCCACAGGCAGACTCATAGTCCTGCTTATGCAGGCAAGTCTCCTGATGCAGGTAGGCACCTGGAGAACACAAAGGAACCAGGCTGAGGGAAGTTTAGGATGTAGGGGTTTTCTCCAACATCCCTAATACCTGAATACCTCAATGCAGTGACATCAAAGAAATGGTACATTTCTCCTTGTCACACAAGGATAGCTGGAACATGAAGTTAAATAGGGACTAACTCTGCTTGTAACTTTTTACCTGAAGGCTCAGCCCATCCAATTACTCAGCCAACCCTGAGCAGGCTGTGTATATCCAAGAGAGGAGCAGAGTCCCGAGCCACGGTTCTGTCTGTTGTAACTTTTTCTCTCTCCCTTTACAAGGTAGTATATCTTGCAGATCTGCCTCTTCAGCTTGTGATGGTAAAGGCAAACCTCAAACACCAAGGTTCAAGTGTTGCTGAGAAATAATAGTGTAAGAGGAGATTGCAAAGAGTGATGCTGGGGACTGAGGTGGTGGACATGGGCAAGGGTGAGCTTTAGTTCTAGAACAATTGCAGCCTTAGTGGGCTGTTATTTGAGCTCTTCTCTATGATTTCTTAGTTTTAGGTAATTTTCCTTCCAGCTGCAGCCTTGCTGCTTATTTTGTTGCTGGTTTAACATCAATGCCTGACCCATGCTTATGGAACTCAGACCTCTTTCCTGTCATTTTTAGTTGCACTTACAGGTAGAGATTGGCCTGCAGGTCAAAGCAGTGGTGTTACAAGAAAAGGTCTATTCTTACCAGTTTTATCAGACTGTTTATCGCCTATTTGAGACCTATGATTGAAATGGATTGCTAGAATCTTAAAATACAGTGAATTTTCCAGGTACCCTGTATTTGGGGAATTTCCCTCCACCTATTACATTTTGGGCAACAATCAATCTTAGAAAATGCTCCACAGGCAAAGGAAAAGACTTGCAGCCTTTCAGTGTGTTACCCAGCGCCAAAGTGACCTTATCTCACTAAGTGGTTGCTGGAGGTTTCAAGTAAGGATTTTGCAATTCAGCTTAAATAGTGCTTAAAAGAACTGTTGTTGAAAATAGCAGTGTTACAGTAATATCACAAAGACCCAAGTTTCATCTAAGTCTGTGTAGTGCAGTTACAGCGTCAGCATGCCAAGTCTGAGTATGCATTCACGGCCTTCTGGGGAGAGGGTTGGAGAAATTTCTCATTTTTTTTCCTTTAATATTTTGTGGATGGGGAAATATTCCAGAGAACAACCGAGAATTTCAGAAGGAAAACAATATATATTTTTTCATAAACCTATTTAGAATCCATCAAATTAAAAACACAGACACTTATAGCTGAGACTTCTGCTGCCAGAACACGCCAGTGAAAAAGTTGTAAAGTGAGAATTTCATAGAAATGCCAGTTCCCTGCTAGACCCCAACTTTTAACACCTTAAAAGATATAATATGTTTAAAATGACTTAATATTTAACCTTGTCAAAAGGAAAGAAATTAAAATGTTCATGGGGGCTTGGATATCTCCCAATGACAAGGCCTATGTGTGAGGCCACCCAAAGATACAGACCCACATCCACAGCTTGCACTCTGCTCAGAGGTGGGGGCTGGGGGCTGAGGGGCTCAGTCCAAGGATTTAAATGAGTTAGCAATTGACTGTATCTACATTTTATTAAATATCAACTGCCTTCACATTGGCTCCTTGCCTTACAGAGGGTCAGTTCTAAATGTTGGGAAGCCACTTGTATCCTGGGAATGAGCCAGCAACATCATTACTGCAATACCTGAGCTTCTTCGTTATCCTGCACTCCTTCCCTGTCACCTGCTATTTATTGCTCTACTTCAGGGTGCGAGTGGACCAACAGTGTCTTTTCATTCCTCTCTAGGGGAGCTTGCAAGGCTATTTCTAGAAAAAATGTTGATGTCATTTCTGCAACTCTTTTTTCTTAGGATTGTCCTGTAGGGAGAGCCTCCGAGCTCAGGCCCTCAATCCCTTTTCTAAAATTCTTGAAACAGATGTGTTTGGAACTCAAAAATTTTTTTTCGGGGATGGTGTTCATAGCATATATTACACAAAACCCTCAGCAGGGTCTGAGCCAGCACTTCATAATCAAATGCATGAATATTTCTGCAGTGAAAATAGAAATTTTCACAATAAATGGAATAAGTAAAGACTGTAAATAGCCTGAAACCAGTTCAGGGCAAGCTTTGCCATAGAATGAATTTGGGTGTTAAATTTGCAAAAGAACTTTCAGTTTTCTGGGCAATTTGAGTTTTGAAATGGAAGACATGAGATTTTAGATTTGTATTTGGTTTGTATGAAGTTATGACAAATTAACCTATTTGTTTTTAGAGAGAGAGGCAATGGGCCGATTACAAATAGCTGAAGGGGGCCTTTCAAAGTGATCTTTGGACACAGTTTGATTATATTGAACAGGACTTGAGATAAACAGGTTGTCCTTGCCCCTGGGATCCTGTCCTATGGCTGTGACATAATTTGTCCTCTGGAGTTAGTATGGAACAATGAATGCCATTGTCGTGGAATCTGGACTTCCTCGCTGTGCTACAGAGAAAGGACCAGAGTGGGCTGACCTAACCTATCTGAGACTCACAGGACATTCCCAGACTAGAATAAAAACCTCAACAAGATTAGACTGTGGAAGCCAACTGGCATGACTGTAGAATGACTCCATAATAAAGTAATTACACAGTTTGATTTTTTTAAAAGCATATAAGAACCATAAAAAGCCTATCTTCTCAAGTAATATGGGGAAATGTTTTTAAAGTTAAAATCATTGAGGTTTTGAAGGTGGGATTGAAAAGATTATTGTCTGGGTTGTTACGCTGGGGACTGCATCTATGGGGAGGGGTGATTTCCTGGAGATTAGGGCTGTCATCAGTGAGACATAGGAAGGTCAAGGCTTACTTGGCTTCCAGGGCCAGCGCGATGATGCCTGCAGCCATGGGGGCCGAGGCTGACGTCCCGGTGTGATTGTCCGTGCATCGCTGCCTTAAATCCGTGGTGATCTAAAAGACAAAAGTGAAAAACTCAGGTCTCTGAGGTCAATGGGAGTCATATGCAAGTGGGAAGAAATTTAGTCACAAAAGTGAAATGGAAAGATACCTGAAAGATTTATTTTAATTCCTAATTTCTGCAATCCTGTGTCTGTATCACTTCCAGAGAATCACCCATGTAAATCAACTGTGAAAGGGAACAGTTTGGAAGTTGTACTCCACTTCTGTTTAAACCAGAATCAGGACTAGGGGACCCTATAACTAGAAACGAGAAGGCCATGCAAGTATCTCCTTAAATTTTGTACTTCACCCCAGTTCCAGCCCTGTGAAAACGTAGGTTTTCTCATTACCCCAACATTTAAAATAAATTAGACATGTTGAATTAACTGCCAGTGAGCTCAAGGTTGGTAGCCTAAGCCTTCCCAAACTGTTACCCTACAAAACCTACAGGTTTCAAGCTGAAGGTAAGATCTGCCATAGAAGGAACTTTTGGTTGTGGATCTTTCTAGAATCCACAGACTTGGGTTATAATCCATAACCCAACACTTCCTCAGAGATTCAATGGGGTACCAAAAAAACCAAAGCTGAACCCAGTGCCCTTCATATGAGATTATAACGTGAAGCTTATACTCTTACGTTCTAGAAAGAGACACATTATTTCTCTATTTTTATTTTTTAATCAAATGTGAGAACCAGATCTTTCATTTTCTTGGCTTGAATCCAGTCCATTTCAGCTATGGTTGGATAATAGTATCATCCAGCAAGGGCAATGGTTCTCGACCTTTGCTTCAGTGTGAGCGCACTAAAACAGAAAATTAAATTGAAGTTCTCCTAAATAAGAGGAATTAAACATCAAGGAATGATTCTGAAGACCACTGTAATATCTTTAAGATTTTTAAAATCCTCCCTCTGGGATAAGAATTCATCATAGTTCCCTTGGGACTAGTATCATGAATGTTGAGAATACACAAAGTTGGACTTGCTGCAGTTATTGGGAGCATGAGTAAATCCTTCTTTGGCATCAAGACAAGTGTATTACCACTTGTATATGATTACTGATAAGAAAACTGACATGAAAGGTCATCAGAAAGGCGGAGGTGGGTGGTAGAGGTAGCAGAAAACAAAGTCTTGTCATTCAGGTGGGGGTGGGTGGTAGAGGCAGCAGAAAACAAAGTCTTGTCATTCTAAGGTGCTTCTTTTAAGAAGTGTGTGAAGATGAGTAGAATTTGGTTTGGGAAGTGCTCTATAGGTCCCAAGGGACGGACCCTTCCTTTAGAAGTGTCTTCTCTATCACAAGAGACTGTTCCCATGCAGTCTTCTGTGATTGGCTATGGATCTAGGCTGACAACCTGGACCATTAGTTTCACAGGAGATCATCTGTCCTTACTATCTTTTGTTTCTTTGGACACCTTTACCTACCAGATTATCTCTACAAGATGAGTAAGAATACTGAAACAAAAAAGTTGGAGAATAAACAAAAAATTTTAGAACCACGTAGATATGGTAGTATGGATGAATAGTACTGTGTTCTGTTCTATGTTAAGAAACTTCTGTACTTTTCATTGTTGACTTTAAGAAAGCATTTTTAAATATTGTGTTAAAAAACACATAAGCTGGGCACAGTGGGGAATGCTGGTAATCTCAGCTACTTGGGTGGTTGAGGCAGAAGGACTGTAAATTAAAGGCCAGCTTGGACCACTTAGTGAGACCCTGCCTCAAAACAAAAAATAACAAGGGATGGTGATGAGACTCAGTAGTAGAAAACACCTGCATTTAATTCCCAGTATGGCAGTAAAACAAAAGCAAAAACAAGCAAGAAAACAAACAAAAACAACAACAACAAAACACACCACATAACATACGTTTTCCCCTTCTTGCAACTTTTGTGCATACAGTATTGTAGTACTATTAACTCTGCGCATACTGCTATACAGTATCACTAGACCTTTTCATTTTGTATGGCTGAAACTCTATATCCATTGAACATGAGTTCCTCATTGCCCCCTGCAAACACCATTCTACTTTCTGTTTATGTTTGATTGCTCAAGGTACCACATATAAGTGGAATTACTTGACATTTGTCTTTTCATAATTGAAGTATTTCATTTAGCATGTCTTCAAGGTTCATCTATATTATCGCATGTGACAGGATTTCCTTCCTTTTTAAGGCTGAATAATATTCCATTGTGCCACATTTTCTTTATCTACTCAACTCTCAGTGGATACTTGGATTGCCTCCACATCTTGGCTGATGTGAATAGTGCCATGAATGCACACGTGTGTGTGTGTGTGTGTGTGTGCGCGCGTGTGTGTGTGTGTGTGTGTGCGCGCGTGTGTGTGTGTGTGTATGCGAGCATGCCAAAAAAAAATCTATTTAAGGTCCCATTTTCAGTTCTTTCAAGTATATAAACAGATACAGGATTGCTGGGTCATTAAAAAGGCATCTCAACCTCACTTGAAGTTATGGGTATCTGTGACTTTATTTTCCAAAAGACCAGTCTCTAAGTCAACGCAGGAACGCTGCATGTCTCCAGAGTGCTGTTGCTGTGATGTCCTGATGTCCTTGCTTCCTTGCCCCTGCATTCTTCTCTTTCTACCTCACCCCCAAATCGCATTCCTTTGTCCAAGGTTTTTTTTTTTTTTCCCAATGACTGGTGCTTGGATTCAAGATTTTTCATGATGTTTCCCCACTTGGCTTTCCTTACTTATTCTTCAGCTACACCAGACACTTTCAATGCACAGAAACAAATCCAGAACAAATACTGCAAGTGTGTGTAGCATTTTTGAGTATAATAAATAACCACCTCCAGCCAAACATGAACAATCAGAATTTTATGATGTCGGTTTTGCAGTGGGAATATGACTCAACCACATATAGGCACTAGGTATATATAGAGAGAACATAGGCTTATATAAAAAGCTGCTCAGTACTTTTGTGTATGAACCCCAGTGAACTGTTCGATGCTGTTAGTGGAGGCAGACTTGAGAAATTCCAAATCATGGCTGTGCTGTCATTTTTTTTTTTCGACAACTTTAGCAAAATGAAACTTGAGAATAGGGAGTAGAGGTTGGGGGGAGGAGGAGGAGAGAGCAGGGAGGCAAAGGAAAGGGGAAGGTTAAAAGAAAGGGGGAGAAAAGAAATCAAAACATCCTCACTCCCTTCTCATTTGCTTTAAGTGGAAATTCCAGCTGCACCATGTCAAGAGAAAGTTACTGCCAGTGGTGGAGATATTTAGGTGTAAACGGACAGGAAGATCTAAGGTGGAGATCTCATTAATAGAAGCCACAGCATCAGAGAATTTGTATGTCTCTCTTTAGAGATAGAAGGCAAAGACCACCAAGGAGCATGCAGACTTGAAAAACGATGTTCCGAAAACTGGAGCCACATGGGGTAACCCCATTAATCACAATGCATGCATACAGGATCTGACAGTGTAATTTAAAGGCAACTTGCGCTGGCTGCTCGGCCTGCAACGTGGGCCAGGGAGTCCAGAGACTATGTGCAAAGCCAGAACAATAAAGCACTTTAACTTCAGACATTCTCAAGAATGTCTCAGAACTTGGTCTCCATCCCGGTGGTACATCTTTGCATGCTCCAAATTCCCTCAATTCACTATCCAAATCAGAAACAGAATTTTTTCTCCAAAGAACTAACTTCTCAGATTGCTCAAGAAAATAGCATGTGTGTCTATTGGAGGGAAGGAAACTAGAGAGGACGCGGGCCCTGAGCCAGATCAAAGCCGTCCCGATCAGCAAATTAGATTTTCAGCCTCTCTCAGGATCAGTAGCAGATGGTTTTTTGGACTGCACAAAGTTTGGGATGTCATCCTTACTTGGTGAGGAGGGGTGGGTATGGTTCGGGCCGAGTCAGGCTCCTCCGGGAAGAACCACAATTTTTTCTCATCCTAAGATCAGATTTCCTAATATTTCACATTTCATTGCTTGGGCTGATTGGACTTTGGATTGTAACCTGTTGATGCCATTCTCTAGGGAATCTCAGTCCAGATCCACTTTGGCCCTAAGCGACTAGCCTTTCCAGCTGCCCCACGGGGAAGGCTTTCTCTCTCCCTGATATCGTGTGATCTGTTTTATTTTGAAGGTGCCATATTGTCTCATCTCTGTTAAAAGAGCAACTGAATAGATATTTTTAAAACATGAAACGATTCTACTGTCTGTTAGGTTGAATTTGTTTCTGGTGTTGATTTTGATTTGGATTAGAAATGTGCCAAGAAAACTGTTTTCAGACACAGCTATGGGGGAGGAGGGCAGAAACAAAATCCTAAATGCATCCGTGAGTGAAATAGAAGGAGCTGATTTATTAAGCACAGTAACATAAAAAGGACCGAGGACCCATGAATGCTTCTTGGGTTCTTAGAAGTCATAAAGACTGGTAAAATTCAATCGAGAATGACAAGTCAGTACATAATCCCACTCCAGTGTTGCCGAGAAAATCTATACATGTGAAGTGCAAACCTCATGTTTGGCTTACAAATGTGAGTTTGCTCTCATCAATAAAGGATCCCATCTTATCTCATTTTTGTGTCTCCATAACATTCAGCTCAGTTCCACGTACCAACAGAGGCATGCATTTATTTGCTAAGTTGAATCGCTAAAATCAGTCTCCCTTACTCTCATTTTGTTCTATGCTTCAACCCCTCCCACTCATTAGGAAACATTTTAAGGCTATGTTTTTCTTAACTATCCAAACAAAACTCACAGAAACTAATAATCGAACTACAAAAATCATGTGTGTACATGTATACATACAACCCAGAGGTTAAATGATAGCTATTATTCTCATTATTACTATTGCTACCTTGCTGCTTCTCCTACAAATGCCACCATAAGCAACCCACAGCAAGTGAAAAGATGCGCAAAACTATGTGTACCTGCATAAAATTACATGAAAACTGTGCAAAAAAGCTATGACATTATTTACCAGTTAAGACAATGGAGGCTCAGAGAAGCTAAGCAACTGGCCTGAGAACACAGATTAACCAAAGAGCAGGTAAGTGATGAAGATATTAAATCCCAAAACAGCAGCAAAAGAAAAAGGCTGAGTTCCAGAGTGTCCTCATCCATGAGAACAAAGGCACCAGGCAAGGCTACCAGTAACAGTGATGGCAGAACCTGCCTGGAGGCCCAGACCAAGTCAGCAGGTAGGTATGGAGCTTCTCCTTCAGACCCTTGTTCAAATCAGAACTTTTCAGGAACAAAGTTTCCTGTCCACTTTTTAACATGAGAATATGGCTCAAATGTCCAAGTGCATGAAACACATCTGAATTTGCTTGTCTTTTATTCATGAAAAACTATGACATTTTCTAAATCAAAAAGAGGAATAGAAATGATAGAGAATAATCCGGCACAAAGGGTGACTGCATTTGAACACATCAGGTGGATGGAGGGGGAGGGGAGGATGCAAAAGGAAGCATTAAAAGCAGTAAGATAATTCCACCCCATTGGTCTTTAGGATGATCCTGAGATAGATATCCTAGGCAGCAAGTTTTATTTGAGCACAAATAAATATAATGATATTAAGAGGCTAAGTGGAGCATATATCCTTCAAACCTTTGCTCACAGAGCCCCTCTCAGGAGGAATCTAATGGACCCCATATCCTGATCACCAAGACAAATTACTAGGGGGAAAAAAATCAAAGGCTAAACAAGTCCCAAAAGAAAGAGATAATCTAATGACAAGAGTGGTCAGGGAGAGAGGAGCATTTTATCTATAAAACAGAACTTGGGAGTAATATGTAGGGGTAGTGAGAAGTTACAGATGGAAACTTTAATGCTCTCTGACATTAAGAAATGTTATACATACAGCTTTTTCATGTAGCAAGATTCCCATTAATTTTCTATGCTAAATATCCTATTAAGTATCAATTGCTTTCCACTATCCTACCAACTGAAGGAGCTTCTCTGAAAGAAAGCATGCCTCCCTGTTTTCCTATGACCATGTAAACAACTTGCAAAGCTTCTATCTTCCCAGTGTCTGATAGTTATTTATGCACAAATATTTATTGAGTGGTGGAGGGGTGCCTCTGTTTTAGGGAAGGTGATGAAGGAAATTATTGCTGAGCTGATATCTGAGGAGAGATGAAAATTAAGCAGCATATGTTGAGGAGTACTTCTTACAGAGGTGCTTTGCACATGACAGAGCTCTGGTTTGAACACCATACAAAAGGCACGACCTTGGGAGCCTGGTGCTAATGCTGTGCTTTAGAGTTTTGCCAGGGGTCTGACTGAGGAAGTTATGAAAAAGGATCAAGGAATACCATTCAAAAGAAGAGGACTAAGTAGTAAGATTCAATGGACACCTATATTCTCCGTGCTTCCTTGTTTTAATCACCATGAAAAGAACACAAAACAGACAAGAAAGTCATATAGACTTATTCTTTCATATAGACCCACTGGGAATCCATGAAAATTACCAAAGGCACAACAGCACACCAAGTATAAGATGGGCTGGGGGGGTCCATCCTGACTGAGTGAAATCCAGGCTGTATCATTTAACTAGCTGTGCTTTTTATTTAATCTTATAAGCTTTAGTTTTCTCATCTATACAGTAGGTATGATGATCCTTCTCCATGGAGTTTTAAGGATACAATGAGATAATGCCTCCAGTGTGCATGGAGCAGAGCCGGGCATGTATCAGAAAGGCAAAGTATGTGATATTTATGATGTATTAATATAACTATAAATGTATTACATGTGAGAATGGAATAAGATGCATACAATTGTATTAATAAAATACTATTTCATATAGCTTCAAAAATAACTAGTTATTTCAAATTATTTCCATTTAACTTATAAAAGGACTTCTTATTATAATAATGATATTTTAGATGCTTCATTTGCTATAATAAGCCATGAGGCTACCACTTATCCAAATCTAAAAATGTATGAAGGCAGTATCAGTGTCCACAGTTGTGCTAATAATAATGGCAGGAAACCCAGGGACAGAGACCTCGCTAATCTTCGAAACCCAAGACAAGTTTTTCCTACTTCCAAACCATGAAAAGGCATTTTGTCCAGGACAAGCAAAATTTATTTAACAAAAGTGCTTTCCCAGAAGCAGAGAGGATCCTTGGCAACTGTCTTAGTTCAAATCACAAAGGTGCTGTGTGAATGAAGAATGACAACCATGCTCTTCTGGAGAGGCTGCGAATGACAAAAGGAAATGAATGGCTCAGGGAAGAAGCCCGGTACAAAGGAAGACGCTGCCGTTCCTGTAGCACTCAATCACACACGCCACTAACAGGACGTGGGCATCACCCAGGGACCACAGGCGTTTGGGTTCAAAGCTTGGTGGAGACAAGGTCCCAGGCGTCACACAGGATTATTCATCATTCTGACATCTTGAAGGAAGACGGGTCAGCTGGATCATAAAAGGCTGATGTTGCTGCCAACTCCACTCATGTTCAAACTGTTAACATGTTCACGATCAAAGTGCCTTTCTTTATGGGGTGGGTGGTACAGGTCGCAGTCATTCCTAGATGGGAAAAACGGAGGCACAACAGCACCTCTCTTTGCAACAGCTGGAAAAACGGCTGGCCCGCACTCCCAGGGTGCGGCAGGCTACTGGTTCAGGTGACAGTGGTGCCAGCCACTGACGGAGTTGAGTGTGTGCCCCCGGCACTCCCACTCAGCATGTGGTTACCTGCAGTGTCTTACTGTCTTCATCTCTGAGGGTGGTGCTGGTATCACCTCCATTTACAGATGAGGGAGCCAAAACTCAGTGAGGTCTGCTTATCCACCAGGTTCAAGACCAGCCCCAGCAACTTAGCAAAGTCTTCAGCAACTTAGTGAGACCCTGTTTCAAAATAATTTTTTTAAAGGGCTGGGAGCGTATTTAGGGGATAGGACACCTCTGGGGTTCAATCCCCAGTAACAGCAGCAGCAAAAGGATGTCTCACGCCTTAGATCTGGGTTTTGAGGCATCTACTATAAAAAGTTAATGGTAAGTTCCTAATTATTAATACACATAAATAGAAGAGATGAACTAAACAAAAAGTAGAAACAAGTTAAACATTCAGTGAGCCAGTGACTCTTTTGATATCACAAGCAATAACTAGGGGGAAGTGAAGCCTACAACCCCAGTAAAGGACATTAACACTAAGTCATGGTGTCCATTTTCCCCCTGGAGCTCTCTTCCTGACCTCAGAATGGACCAATTTGTCTGTCCATGGCAGACTTCTCACTGATTCCCCTGTCACTGAGGGGCACAGCAAGTGCCACATAATCATAGCAAGGAGGGACAAAGTTTCCAGGAAGGTGAAACCTGGGAGCAAATTTCACAGTAGTGATATGAGGTCCCTCTGAACCCACTGGGGACCTGGGCCATAATTCCATCTTCTTTGGTATTTTGCCTATTAGACTACAAGCTTCTCTTAGAGAAGGCATATATGAACTTAACACCCTTCCCACAGCAATTGTCACACAGGGACTAGACTAATAGACCTCACTAGATGGGCACAATTCTTCTGAAGCAAGGGTGAGTTTGCCATAGACACTTTCAGACTGGAGGGAAAGGGACAGCATGCTCACCCTGGAGATTTCCTCAGAAAAGTCATGATACAGAAAAAATGGGCGTCACCCAGCACTAGTGGACACTGACCATGAGTTAGGGGATACAAGGTCTCCCTATTTAAAAGCAAAAGATAATTCTAGATTGCAGCATTTCTCTAATGAAGACAAAATTTCACAAAAGCATCACATTTCAATTAAATAAGCCAAAAACTTTCCAAACTTGCACATCTCTGCATTTTTAGCTTTTGTATTTCAGTTTCTGTTTTGAAGTTATGCTTTTTGACAAAGGATGGAGGTATTGACAGATGAGTTTGTGTATGTTTTTATTATGCTAAAAAAGGGGTTTTTTTTGGTACTAGGGACTGAACCCAGGGCTTTGAGCATGCCAGGCCAGAGCTCTACTTCTGAGCTTCATCCTCAGCTCATCATGTACATGGGGACACATGTGTGGGTTGGCAATGTTTACTTAGGTTGATCTGCAAAATGTAATTAAAGAAGGTGGTAAAAGTAGCTGAGAAGTGAAACACAAGAATCATTTAATAGCCAAGAGTAAAGAGAAATCAAATGGGTATGGATTAAGAATTATATGAAGACTGGATATGGTGACACAAAAGTATAATCTCAGTGACTCAGGAGGCTGAGGCAGGAACATCACATGTTCAAGGCCAGCCAGGGCAACTCAGCCAGATACTGTCTCAAAAAAGAAAAATAATAACAATTGCTTTAAAAAGGGCTGGGGAGGTATCTCAGTGGTAGAGCACCCAGGATTCAATCCCTAGTACCAATTAAAAAAACAAAAAGAATTACATGAAGGAGATACAGATTAAGCACCCTATTTGCATATACCTCATGACATATACTGAGTATGGGTGCCACATCTAAACACAAAATTCACTTATGTTTCCTATATGTTTTATATACACAGTATAAAGATAATTTTATAAAACATTTTAAATACTTCCATGCATTGGAATTTCATGAACTCTGCTGGGATTTTTCATTTGTGGTGCCATATTAGTGATCAAAAGTTGTGGATTTGGGGGCATTTTGGATTTTGGGGTTAGGATACTCAACCTGCTTTGTCCTATGCCCTGCATTTCCACCACTGTGTAAAAGTGAGCTGCCACCCCAGCAGAATGACCCACACCTTTGTGAAAGGTGGGTCTGGTTAAATGCTAAGAAGTACCAGGTATAGCAGCTCAACTCCACTTTAGAAAGACAAATCCCAAGACCGTTTACAAAGCCATGCTCAGGAAGAGAGCAAACTGCAAAAGTGTTTGAAGTTTAGAATCAGTAGCACAGTGCTGGGCAATCCAAAAGTCAAAGCTTCCTTAACCACCAAAAGGTTAGGCACTGAGCTATGTACTTACTGACTTCCCATTATCTTAATAACTCTGTGAACTACAGACTGTTAAATCCATATTTTATAAAGAGGACTTTGAGACAGAAAGATCAAATAATCTGTCTGAAGTTACCTGGTTAATAAATGGCTTGAGTGAAAAAAAAACACAAAAAAACCCAAAACACTTATGTAGACTAGACTAGCAACTGGAACTCTTAATCTTTTGACTGTTTTTGCCTAGAAAACAGACATGTCAAACAGAACCTGTGAGGGGACCTCATAGGACATCTATGCTTCTCCACCCAGCGGACTTTGTGCTATAGTCATAGAGAAGCACCTTTGAACAGGTTTAGTTCAAGTTAAATAAGGACAGTCATTCCTTAGCATCCACAAGGATTGGTTCCAGGAATTCTCATGGATACAAAAATCTCAAGATGCTCAAGTCTCTTACATAGAATAAAGTGGCATAGTATTTTCATATATCTTATATACATCCTTCATTATACTTTAAATCATCTCTGAATTACTTGTGTCACATAAAACAATGTAAGAATTACAAACATAGTTGTTAAAACTTAACTGTGTAAGAAACGATGAATGACAAAAAATGATTTTGTTTCTGAATTTTTTCAACCTGTGGATGGGTTAAATATGAAGATGCAGAATCCACATACATGGAGGGCCGGATGAATAGCCTAAATGTAATTCTAAGTTTCCTTATTTATTTTTGTTCTTTACCTTGAATTAGCTGTACTTAGATATCAAAGCACTGAAGCTGGGGTGAAATCAGTGATGGGGAACTTGGTAATACTCTGATTCCTAGTCTCTTCTGCCAATTGCTCACAGTGTGAACATGGACCAATCATTTGTCTTCAATAAAACTGAAGCTTAATCATGTCTAAGGTTATATAAAATTCTTGAATATATAAAGACACAGACATGCACTTTCAGTGAATTGCCAACTAAATGGTAATATTTACAATGACTTGCATTGAATAGCATCAGCTAATTTCACCTGCTGTTTCCATATATTACTCGTGCATATATACCTATAGTTCTCCCTTTGTATTTCAAAGTGAACATTAAATAAATAGACCATAAGAGATATGCAAACGTCACATACTATTTTCTTATCATAGGACTCTCCGCTGCTGTAGGTTGTGGCCAGTGTAGAAGAACACTCTTCCAGGTACCAAGGTTTCTTTCCACTCTCTGCTGTGCTGCTGATGGAGATGGTATAGATGCTATTGGTGTAGCCGTCACAGGAGCAGTGGTCTTTGCTCCTTCCACCATTGCCAGATGCCCAGACAAACACAGAACCAAGGCCTCTCCGCCCCTGTTTGAAAACAGAGAGAGCTAAATGATGGTGTGGAAAGACAAGGGTCACAGGCTCTAGATGAAGGAAGATTGGCAACAATGGGGCAAAATTAAATATCTGCAGGGCAGGAGTGGTGCTTTTTTAAAAACAGGCTAAATTTAAGCTGCATTTGGAGGGAGTAAGAGGAGTTGCTTTAGTACAATAAAACAGTGTACTAAAATAGTCATAGAAGTACCACAAGCACCTATGAATACAACAATAATGGCCATTTTTTATGGACTGAGCACAAGTCTAAATGCTTTACATGAACTGGGTTGAATTCTTTCAAACTTGTGAAATTGGTACAAATTTTGTCCCTATTGTATAAATGAGGAATTTAGGATTAAAAGTTAACAAATGTTCTTCAGGTCACATATATGGAAAGGCCAATATTTGAACACAGACAGTTGGACCCCAGAGATGGAGTATCATTAATTGTTTAAAACTTCACATCCACCCTGAAGTGGGTGCTATTGTGCCCATCATTTTACATCTGAGGAGCATGACGTATAAAGAGGTTATGCATTTACATCAATCCTACTGTCAGTGAGTGGTGGAATTAGGTATCAACTATCAGGTTTTCACTTCCCTTATGTATGGTGTGGACCCTGGATACTGAGGGATATGTTAATGATGCTACCATAATAAAAAGACTTCAAGATCTCTTATGTTTGAGAATCCCTGAGTTAAACAAAATTAACTGACCATCTTTATTGCAGAACTTCTAGGAGTCTTTAATAAGTGAATGTTTATCACAAAATCCTAAGAGTGGGATATAGTCTAATCTAATTTCCAAACATATTTGAGCATAGACACTTCTTCATCCAAGTATGTTAACTTTTTATTACAATGCTAGGAGATGGAATGACTTGATAGCTTAAAATAAAATAGTTAAAAATACTTTCTTAGGGTCCTGAATATTTAAGGAACAGAGGCAAAGTAGAATACAAATATATGAAGGAAAGCAACTCAATCTATAAAATGATGTGTTATAGGAAATGATGTTTTATAGGAGGTAATGGAGAAGTAAGGCAAAATGAAGAGTGTTTCAGGGAATACATGTAGCTGGATTTCTTAAAAAATCTTTTACATTTTAAAACTAGAAGGCCCCGGGCATGGTGGCGCACACTTGTAATCCCAGCATTTGGGAGGCTGAGACTGGATGATCCAGGTTCACGGCCAGCTTCAGCTACCTAGTGAGGCACTCTGCAACTTAGTGAGACCCTATTTCAAAATGAAGAATAAAAAAATAGAGCTGGGAGTATAGCTCAGAGGTAGAATACCCCTGAGTTCAATCCCCAGTACCGCAAAAAAATAAACAAAACTAGAAGGCCCACATTGGTGGGTGGATATCAAGGACATCATATTCAAGTTGGGAAATGAGAACCAAAGCCACATAGCTGGTCATGGCTGACCCTCTGTCTTCTTTCAAGGCCCTGACTTTCTGGTCACAGGCGGAGAGCAAAGTATATGAGATGTTGTCTTGGAACTTCTAGAAAAAGAGCCAAAGAAAAAGATACGGCAAAGAATCTGGAGTATCCATGATCAAGTGTCCCTGATTTGAATCTTCAAGGAACAGAATATTTATGACAAGATTTGACTAATCTGAACATAGATTTCTTTTTGTCCGTCAACTTGGAAACATGCAGTATGACATAGGAATGGGAAAAATTCTTGAAAAGCGGAGGGATGAAGCTCTGGTTGCTACAGATGCTAGACAGTTGGCCTGGTTTCCCATCCCAATATTCATAAGACCTAGAGAAGGAGGCAAAAATTGCCAAGTCAACATCAGTGAAGAATCTCAGTGAATGCTTTGTCTGTCTCCAGCAGGAATTATATCTCACCTTGGTAGGTGCAGTCAGACTGAGAAACTTCAGTGACTGACATATCTAGACCTCAGAGACAGAAAATAGAGCCATAGAAAAAGGAAGATTGTTCCAATTCATCATCCACACCTTCCCTCTCTATCAGACACTGTGCTGTGTTGCCAGGCCAAAAGTACAGCCACCTGGACAGGTCTATGGAAGACAGGAGATGGCACAGAAAACCACCTGGCTTAAACAACACGACAACAGATGGCAGGTTAAGAACCACAAAGTAACAAACAGCACCTATGGGACCATCACATTTATTTACTATGTAAAATCATGACTGTGAATCTATGTATAAAATTCTAAGAAAAGATCTTTTTAATGTGATTTTAAAGGAAAATAACTCAGAAAGTACTTTTGTGTTCATGATATAGTTACAAATGTAAGATACAAGAAGATGAAATATGGTCTTAGTTAAGGAAAAAGGTGTGTGTGCGCGCGCACATGCCTACATGCACATTCATAAAGTTAGATGCATAAGGCTGCCATAAGGAGACAATATAACAGAAATTATCATGATCGGTAAGATTAAGAAAGATTTTATTTTCCTTTTTATACCAACCATCCATGATCATGTAGCTTTTTTTTTTTTTATAAACAAACACATTAATTCCTCTCTTAAGATGGAAAATTTTCACATTATGATTGAAAGGGGTTTTAAACATAGATGGTTCACTGTCTACTCAAAATGACAAAGGTCACCATTTCTAGAAACCTGCTGTGTGCTAAGCACTGTACAAACACGACTCTACACAATCCAAAGCTACACGATTGTCATTTTATGGATGAGCAAACTGCTCCTCAAAAATGCTTACTAATGCCAGAGCCAGTCCTTGAAACAAGACTGGAGCCAAGCCTGAGCCTTCACCCTGACAACAGACTTCTTTGGGGAAAAAAAGAGAGATAGTGGTTATTATCTGCTTCCAGCCAATGTCCCAGGTCTTCATTGAAGCTGGCATTAGGATCTGAGAGCAGATCAAGCCAGTGTTCTTTCTATGCCTGGTGAGAGAATTAGAGTTGTTCAGGAAGGACCCATGCCTTCTCCTTGGCACCACAGGACACAGGTTCTGATCCCAAATTCCCCTAGGAACCCCAACTCTCCCTGGGCTCCCTCAGAAGTATGAACACTGGTTATTCTATTCTGTCAGTATCTCAGATGACATCACTGAGGGGGAATAATGACACTGCTAAGGAGTCCTTTGAGAGGCCACTGGGTTGACAGGGTCCTGGGTGGACAGGACAGTGGGTCACTGCCACCTTGAAAATTTCCCTTCTAGATAGGGGTGACATCCTTGTATTAAATGGAAAATTCAAGTGAATTATATTACAACAGAGCATGGAAACCCTAAAGGACAGTGTGGGGTTGCTAGCTATCCCCAGGCCTGAAGGGACAAGGAGAGGGAGAGGGAAGTCACTGGGGTCAGAGGCAGAGTGGCTCCCAGGAGTTGGTCCTGCAGCGAGGCAGGCAGGTATATACATACTGAGACCCCTACCTTCCTCTCATACCTATCTCTTGCCAGGGTACCCTATGGGCCAAGCCCTGCCAGAAGCCAGTGGACCCGGTAGACAAAGACTATAAAGATCAGGTTCCAGAGCATGGAGCTTGTGGAGAGAAGGGGAGTGAAGACCTGAAGGATAAAGGGGAGACATACATCATAGTCCTTCAGGTGTCCTGTGGACTGAATGGTGTTACCCCAAATTGATATGCGGAAGCCCTAAAGCGCAAATGTCACTGTAGTTCTAGATAGGGCTTTTAGTGGTATAGTTCAGGTTAAAAGAGGTCATAAAGAGGTTAAAAGGCCTGGCATCTTTACAAAAAGGGGAAGAGACACCAGAGAGCTTTCTCCCATAGTATGAGCACAGAAGAAAGACTACGTGAGGTCACAGTGAGAGGTGGTTGTCTGCAAGCCAAGGAGAGGCCTCATCGGAACTTAGTTCTGCTGCCACCTTGTCCTTGGACTTTCAGCCTTGAGAACTGGAAGATCCTACATTTCTGTTGCTTGAACCACCCAGTCTGATATTTTGTTAAGACAGCCAGAGCTGACTACTATAATGAGAGAGGAAGTGATAAACAGTGACCTGCCCTCAGGAAGGCATTGGAGTACAGACGCTGCTACTATTCCATCCATACAGCCATCTGACATATTTGCCTTTGTGTATGACTTATGACGAGAGTCCCTGAGATAAGAAGACTGAATTTATGGGCTGAAAATGCCATAAAGACAGCAAATAAAGATCTGTAGGGTTAATCCAAAACAATTAGAGATTCACAGATTTATTTATGGCAGATGCACAGGGATTTTTCATTAGTGTGAAATATTCAGAAACCAAAACATATGTGGTTAAGAGAAATCTGAATATATCCTCCAAATTCAGAGGAGCAGGGAGAAGGGAAGATGGGAAGAGTATTAAAAAGAGAAAGGAATCTTGAGAGACATATATCCTTAAGTATAGGAAATAATGATGCTCTCTAACTTGTTGGAGTATTATTATTACAATTGGCTATTTGAATATGACTTTGTATGGAAAAATTTTCCTTTCAATTTAATTGAATGCCAAGTTAAAAGTTAATAAACTTAAGGCAAAATACATTGTGAAATCCATACAGGATCCATTCAACCAAACACCAAATGGTCTTTTTCATTGTGTATCTAAATGTGCATACACTTTTTCTTATGTATGCCCTACAAAAATCAACTTATATTACCCCTTAAGCATTATTTTTAAAGTATAGAAGGAACTAGATTTTCTTATGGCTCAGGAGGTCAAAAAAAGCTACGTTATGCTGGATTACCAATTAAATCATATGCCTCAAGTCAAGATTTGAGAGTTTTACAGTATTGTGGAACTAAAAGTTTTTTCTTTAAAATGGTGTGATTATCTTTTTAGCCAATGAAGTCATGCATATTGGGCATTTTAGTATTATTTTCTTCTCCTGTACTTCTTAGCAAATCTTCTTGAAGAGTCATGAATAAAGCAAGGGCATGGTAGTGCACACCTGTAATCCCAGTACTTGGAAGGCTGAGACAGGAGGGTCATAGGTTTGAGGACAACTTCAGAACTTAACAAGACCCTTGGCAACTTCATGAGTCCCTGTTTGAAAATACAAAATAAAAAGGGCTGGGAGTGTAGCTCCAAAGTAGAATGCTCCTGGATTCAATCCCTAGTACCAAAATAAATAGGTACATAAAACAGCCATGAATAAGTGACAGAAACTTCTTGCAATATAAAAAGGAGGAAGAAAGATAATCATATGTATGATTTCTATGGTTAATTCTGAGAAAAATGTAGAACAATACTAGCAAGGTAGATATTATATGGATTTTTACAGATTAAGGAACTAAGGAACATTAAGTAAGGGGTCCTGTTATCTTTTAACTAGAAGTTGTTGAAGATGAGAGGTAGAGACCCCAAGTCTACTCAGAACCTATGCATGTGTGTATGTCAACACAAAGACACACAAAGAATAACTGTATAACGGGAAATTTGCATTTATTTGTGATGTTTCTCAAGCACGGCCTGTATTAACCAAAGCCCTGTGCTGTTTCTTCCCCTACCTTTTTTGACATTCCTATTTTTGGTGAGAATAGAACACAGTCCTGTCTGTAAGCGCCTCATCTACTATGGTTATTCCATCCTCTGGGGCATTCAGGAACGAGGGTCAGAGGTCAGGGAGACACACAGACACCTGCAACTAATGACCGAGCAGCTCAGATATGAACAGAGGCCTGCTTATCTTTTGTAAAGCTCAAGGACATTCCGATTTTCATTTCCAAAATAAATCTCATTTCTTCACAGAGCCATGTCATTGAAAAAAATAAGTCTGGTCTAGAAATATATGCAAAGGCAAAAACAAATAAATAAAAAGTAAAATAAAAATTCACCAAAACCCAAACCAAACAAACAGAAAAACATTAAAAAATTTATTGTGGCACTCAGAGGTCTATTCTGGAATTTTAAATATACTGCTTCTTTAAGTCATTTTAATAACTTATTTGTGGTACTGAGGATTGAGCCCCAAAAGAATTCTACCTCTGAGCTACACTACCAACACTATTTTAATAGGGTTTCTCTAAGTTGTTGAGAGTCTCACTACTTCCTGAGGCTGTCCTCAAATCTGTGATCTTCCTGTCTCAGTCTCCCAAGTACTGGGATTACAGGCGTGTGCCAAGATGCCTGGCTTTTAATAACGTTTTGAATCATTATCATCCATAGGATAAATGATTAACATAGACCAGCAAGGTGATCAGAAAAGAAACATTATTGGCACTAAACCCAAATTAGGGGCAGCCGGCCACACCACTCCCAGAGCCTTGGAGACTAAACTTGAACACCTTGGTGAAGAAAGCTTTGTTTGAGATGCATGTAGAGAATAAAGTCATGGTACAGATGTGACAAAAGATCTTTAGGATAAACCTGGAATTTGTTTCTCTAATCAGTTCATTTGAGTAAGATGGAACTGAGGGTAGGCAAATTAATTATGTGAAACTGAATTAGACTCAGGGAATAAAGTGTGCTACCCTTTCCCGCTAAGGGACTTGAGTGAGACAGACTTAAACTGGTTTAAGAGGAGTAAGAGACTTGATCTGAGAGGGTCAGGAATCTCGAGGTGAAGTGCTAGTTTGTTAGAAACAGTCCTACACCAAGATGCCAAAATTTTCAGGACACAGCATCCTTACTCAGAAAATGAGTACGTGAAACTCCTGTTTTTTTTTTATGATCTACTCCATGGCTAGAAGAGTCTATGTAAAAAGGTTCACTTGATTGATGCTACTTCTACTCTCAGAAGAAGTAGCATTTTCATTATTGTGCTCTCAAAATAACTAAGGTAAGTGAAGGAACTACTGTGTATATTTTAAACCCAAACTGTTATTACTCACACTTTATTTATTTGGTGATTTGTGTACAGTAATAACAGTTCAATAATTCCTAGTTTCCAAGCAAAAGTCCCAGGGTTGAAAAGGCTAATCAATGGAAAACAACAGCTCTAGAGAACAACAAACAGCTTTCAACAGACAGCCAAGAGACCAAAGAGTATCTTCCACCAACACCTGCTGAGGTTCAGCACATCCTTCAGCCCCAGATCTGCCCCTGCTGTAGGTTTCAAGTTTAGGCCGGCATGGCGGTGCTCACCTGTAATCCCAGTACTTGGGAGCTGAGACAGGAGGATCGAAGGCTCACAGCCAGCCTCAGCAATTTAGCAAGGCCCTCTTCAACTTACTGAGACCTTGTTTCAAAATAATAATATAGAGCTAGGGGTGAGGCTCAAAGGCAGAGTGCCCCTGGGCTCAATCCCCAGTACCCCCCACCCCCTCCAAAAAGAGATACAGGTCTCAATCTTTATGCACCTGCTTTAATATATCAGCTCCCAAAGTGGCCTAAGTTAGACTCTGAGGAAGGACTATTTAAATATTCAGACTGACTTATAAAAATAGAGTCCATGGAGGTCTTCATTCTTCTCAGCCTATGCTACTTAGCCTGTCAAAGGATGTGGGAGAGATGCGAGAGAAAGAGCGACAATAAGAATGTAATTGAGCCAGGAGTGGTGGTGCACGCTTGTAAACCCAGCATTTGGGAGGCTGAGACTGGAGGATCCGGGTTCGCGGCCAGCCTCAGTTACCTAGTGAGGTACTCCATAACTTAGTGAGACCCTGTTTCAAAATAAAGAATAAAAAATAGGACTGGGGGTATAGCTCGGAGGTAGAATGACCCTGAGTTCAACCCCCAGTGCCGCAAAAAAAAAAAAGAATGTAATTGTTTAAAAAGTGGAAGGCTTTTGTGAGCAGTAACCCATTCCTCACTTCTGTCTTCTTGCCTTTTCTCATGGGGCATGACTTCACTCCCTTCTCTTCCTCCTATCTCAACCTCTCTGTCTTTTTAGCCCCACACTAGTTTCTCTGTATTCTGATTTTCTGTGCTTACGGTAAGTCACTAAGTCAGGTACGTGAAGTAATTTTTTATGCTCTTTTCACTTCTAATAATACACTGAAAATATTAGATGCGATTATTAGCAACCATATTAATTTTACCATGCATAACCGAAAATCCATCTCATATGCTTCCTGAGCATACCAAATGCAATCGACTTCCCTTATAAAAGAACAGAGGCTCCAATAATGATTACGGTCAGTTGCTGGTGATGAGTGTGGGAAGCCTTGCTGATAAGATGACAATGTTTATATTATTTTATAATATTAAGATTTTTTTAAACTGAGAATGACACACCGTTAAGTGCCATTTGTAATCGACACTTAAGATCTTTCCACAATAAATTCTCATGCTACAGTCCATGAACAGGCTGCATGCTGCACTACACTCAGGGAACCTAAAGGTGACTTGGACTCAGTTTTCAAACATGCCACTTGGTGATGGTGAGTCATGTGGTTGAAGATGCATGTGACCTGATGAAGGCAACAGTTCAAACAATGCTAGGTACATTTATCAACGCCAATCTCAATATGGTGTACAGGGAAAGGGAGGGAGTGGGGTGGGATGTGGAGGGAAACACACCAAGCGCTGTGTGCACATGTGTTCCTTTCACCGTGTATCTCTTTATGATGCATAACTGCAAAGCACCAATAAAAGTGTACTAAAAAAAAAAAAGAGATAAATGATGGAATTAGAGGAAATATTTACAAAAAATAAAATAAAACATGGAACAATAAAAAACAAGAAGAGTAGTGTTGCAAATACAGAACTCCCCCCTTTCAAGTTCCTGATAAACAGCTACTTTTATGTATATTGTGAGAATAGAAGAAAAAACATGAGTTGCAGCTAACGGTATAGCTGAGTGGTGGACTGTGTGCTTAGTGTGTACAAGGTCCTGGGTTTAAACCCCAGAACAACAACAAAAAAATTAAGTTGCTTACCCACCATATCTGCTAGAATACAAATTCAGTACAGCACCAACTCACTAAGGGCTGAGTAGAATCAATTCTGTTTTCAGACATGATCTTTCTTCCGAAGGGTGGACACAGAGGGCTTACATATTTAATACAAAATTGCACAATGGTGTGACCACTGGCTCCGAATAGCAAATTATAACAGTGTGGATTTCTTTTGCTTTGTTTACCTTTACAGCATAACAAGAAGAAGATAATCTGTTTTTCATGGAGAAATTGTAGTAGACTATCTACAGAGGAACAGAAACTGGGTGTGTTTCACTAATGGAAATAAATATACTTTTGAGCAAAGAATTTGATTTCTATTAGTCTTCGGATACTCTATACATTCTGGAACTTCACATAATAAAAATATGAAGGTGAATAATATACTATGAATGTTACCTAATAATGCTTCATTTAGTGAACTTTTTAGTTTCTAGAAATGGAGCCAGGTGCAGTGGTACAAACCTGTAATCCAAGTACTTCGGAGTACACCTCCAACCCTTTTCATTTTTTGTTTTGAAACAAGATCTCACTAGGTTGCTGATGCTGGCCTAGAACCTGTGATCCTCCCGTGTCAACCTCCCAAACACTGGGATTACATGTGTGTGCCAACACTCCCTGCGGAGAAAATTTTAAAAATAGAAAACAAGTTCCCCTTCTGCCTCCTCGTCTGCCAAATCAAGAATTCCCAAGTAATTATCTGCTTTTAACATTTTATCTATGACCCATTCCTCCTGTCCAAATACCTGTTTTTTCTCTGATTTTTATCTTCCTCATTTGACTCAGAAATTTCAGCAAGTGTTATGGCTTGGATCTTAAGTGTCCCCCAAAAGCTCAGGTGTTGAAGGCCTGATCCCCAATACAGCAATGTTCAGAGGTGGTGACTTTGGGGAATGATTAGATCATGAGGGCCGTGACCTCATAAGCAGATTTATCCATTTCTGGGCTCATGGCTTACTGAATCTGAGGGTTTGTTATAAAAGTGAGCTCTCTCTTTACTTACTGGCCACCATAAAGCTAGCATCTTTGCTCTGCCATACATGGCTGCCTCATCGAGGTCCAAAATGATGGGGTCAAGCCACCATGGACTGAAATCTCTCAAACCATAAGCTAAAGTAAATGTTTCCTCTTTTTAAGTCATTTTTTACAGGCATTTTGTCATAGCAATGGAAAGCTGACAAACACAAGGTTCATGTAATCTCAAGAAGCTAGAGGAAAGGATTTTGAATGTTTTACCATAAAGAAATGATAAATGTTTGAAAAGATACATTTAGCCTGATTTAAACATTATAAAATAATGATATATACCTGCACCAAAATATCAGATGGCATCCCATTGACATGTATATTTTAAAAAGGTTTTATGTATCAATTAAAATTTAATTTAAATTAAAAAATACTTGGATTATTATTTGCTTCTGGTCACACACAGAAGTAACTGTCTTCCAAGCTTTGAGCCCTGTGCAAACTGCTTTCCCATGGTGGGGAGGACTATGATCAGTGGTTGGAAGGAGAACCATGCAGCAGAGGGTTCTTAATTCCTCATTCCAAACAGCTACAAAAGTACATGTGTATGTCACATGCTTTCTGAAATAAGCACAATCAATAATTAAGAGCAACAACACAGCTGTTCTGAATATTTCTGACATCCCAGAATTTCTATTTTTTGGAGAAGAAAAACCCTTCTCATACCTGCCAAAAGTTTCTACATGTTGATCATCCCACAGCAAAGGCAAAATCAGACTTTCAGAAGAGCCAGGTTTATAAAATTGAGAAGAATTCTTTTTCTTCTTCTTCTGTTTTTTTCAGTATTAGGGATTGAACCCAGCTTTACCACTGAGCTCCATTTGCCAATCCTTTTTATTTTTTTATTTTGAGATAGGGTTTCACTAAGTTGCCAAGACTGGCCTCAAACTCTTGATTCTTATGCTTCCCAAGTAGGTGGGATTATAAGTGTATGCCACTGAGCCCAGCTAGGATTTTTCCACAATTAAGTACCAATTTTGATCCTTCTTAGAATATACCACCACCTTTAAATTTATATCGAAGGAGTAAATTTAAAAATTTCCTTTCCCTGAGAATAAAAACATTTATAATCAGCAGGGGTATGAAAAGAATTTGCTGTAAATGTATGGAAAAGAAGATAGAAGGATATTCCAGAAATTATGAAAAGTTCATATTCTTCTCTAAGTCAGTTCTAGATTATAGAATTCTCATTGCCAGCTCACTGCTGCAGTAAGCAAACTGTCCTTCTCTGGCCCACAATGGGACTGAAGGACATCGCAGGCCTCTGCTACATGAAGCAATGATCTTGACCTTACATGGAATAACTCAAAATATTTCTGAAATAAAGAAAACCAGCTTTTTACATTTTCTACCAATAAACACAATCCTGTCTTAAAGTATACTTTCAAAAACATTCCAATCAAAGGGTATTAGGCTACAATGTGTGTGTGTGTGTGTGTGTGTGTGTGTGTGTGTGTGTGTGTGTTTTCAAATAAGAATCTATGGTGAATACTCTGATGTCCTTAATAATGCATCCAATATTGCCCTTCTGTTGAAGGGAAGACCAGCTATCAGGCTGAGCACTTTGTACATAAGATCTCAAACAGTCTTCATAGTCACTCCATAAAACAAATACTATCATGGCCTTTTCTCAGGGAAATGGACATTAGAACTACTTAGTAACTTGTTTCAGGTCATAGAACTGGAGACTGAGCAAGGTGAATAAAGCCAGTCTCACCCTACCATCCCAGCTCTCCTCCAACTGTGAAAAGAAATAACTTGTGAAGAACTAGTGAAGTGCAGAACACACCAAATCAGTTGCCTGACTCTGGAAACTCAAGAGAAGTTCTCTGGAAACTCAGAGAAGAAAGCTGTATTCCGCAGAGGTCACCTTCATGACAACTGATCAGCAGAACATATGCAGACAGCCCCAGATGACCTGTTCGTTGGAGGTCTCCCCTGGTGCAACAAGCACAGGCTTTGGACAGGCAGACCTGGATCTAAACCAACCATGCTTCCTAACAGCCATGTTACCTGACTTTGCCAAGATGCAGTCTACAAATCTGTAAACTGGATGTGCTTGTGAGATTCATCCAAAAGCCTACTCAACTGGTCATCAGAGTCACAATGGTTAGAATCCTGAAGAGAAGGTTTGATTGTACTCATCAAGCACATGGTGAAGAATGCAGGAACAGGGCAAGTGGGCTAAAAATATCTGCTGCAGAAGTCATATACATTTTCAAATCATTGGGTATTATCAGCTCAGGCCAATTCATCCTTGTGTATTACACAGTGGCCTTTCTTTCCTGGTTATTGCCATGTTATGTGAAAGGAAACTGATCTGTCTGTTCTCATCAGCTTTCTAAAATTGACATTTAGAATCACAGAAACTCTGAGTTGATGTAGACCTTAACTTGACCTAATCTAATCCCTGTATGCTTTTGAATCTTCTCTTAACAGGGACATTCAAAGTAGAACAACTTCTGGGGAGTTCACCTCCCCCCCCCACCACACCATCACTAACTAACCCACTAATCACTATAAACAGAGCAAAACAAATCAAAGAAAAAGAGGACTGTTATTGATAGCTGGTGAATCCAGGAGTAAAATAGTCCAATGGATTTTAAAAAGTTAATTTAATTACTCACAGAGGTACTAATGAATCTCTAAACTAACACTGAAAGCAATGTGTCAATAAATGTTTGAAATTTGCACCTTCACAAGGCTAGAACAGAGTTGTTCTTCTACTCCCTATAAAAATGTGCCATAGTTCACATGAATATAGTAATCTAAACTTAATACTTAGGTCTCAGATAACTTTGAGGCAATTCTAGAACATGAAACTGCATACACATTTATGAAAGACACACATTTCTTTGTGGCCCAAATGAATAATATCATATTGGATACTTGGCAGGTAACTTCTTACCTTTGTTGGAGTTCTAAAAACATAGTTCCACCAGGATCTAGTTAAATCCTGAAGGATGACTTTTAAGATAAATTCCAGTTGAAGTAAATTCTCATTAAGTGGAAACAATTTTTAAAAAGCTCCCTTGTCTACCCATCTATCACTTCCAAGTTTTATAACACTCACCAACTAATTTAACAGCAATCTGTCATTTATTAAAATGCAAACTGGTAACAATCCTGTACAGCTGGGTGCATATCAGATAAAAACATACCCCTTCTGGGTAGAATAGGTTACTTTTATTATGATTATTAATACTGCTTTTATTATGCAATCTCATTATACCTCTTCTCTGCCCTCTTAGTAAACATATGCCTTTAATTAAAGGATGGAGAAATGTGTGTGTGTGTACATGTGTGTATGTAGGAGACAATATGTGACTGTAGAACAATGTTGTGTATTCAACAAGTATTCCAAATACCCAATCAATTTTAAAATCTGTTGAGTTGAAAAGGTAACTGATGCTAAGACTGGAAAATAGTCACCAGGGCCATCAAGAAAAACTCAACAGACAGACATGTCCAATAGATGCCCATTAAATATTGTAGTTTCCATCTGGACTCCAATACAACAGTGTAAGGGTGGGATAAAAGTCATGGTTCTAATAGAGATAAAGGATTAATGATTCTGATTTCACTTACTCTTCTTACCTAGCCTCGACACTGGCTCTGTTCTGTTATGGATTCCTTGAATGCTTTAATCGGTATTTCCAAAGTCCAAATAACTCAAAGAAAAATGACCCAGACTTGAAAGTATGGAAAATAGTGGTAGATAAAGTGACATAGAAAGCTATAGGCTATGTTTCTAAAATATCTACAATGAGCTACATGTGATTTATTTGGGAGGGTGAGACTAAGATAAATGTCAAAACACTGGTTAGCAGATTATGGGTATTTTAAGAAGTGTTTCTTGAGTAAAATAATAAAAAAGAATTGATAACAATAATACAGGCTATGCTGATTATGGAAAAGATCTAACTTCAAGTTTCTTGCTCTTTTTCTAAAGAATATTAAACATGCATCTCAGGAAATTGTGAAATGCTATCAATGTGTTAGATACCTGTTGATGAATATCAATTACACCGAGACTTATTAAAGTTTAATAATCCAAATGAGACAAAAAAAAGATGATTCCAAGACAACTAGTCTATACTATGGAAAGCTGTATTATTGTGTGCTGTTTACTCTGGCCTCACTTACCAGATTCTGTAGGTGAAAGGACATTGGGAATTTGATTGCATTTTATTTAGAACATTTATTCATCATTATGTAGTGAATTCTCCAAAGACAAGGGCTGAGTGTCACTCAATTTCCCCTGCCATCATGCAAAGTGCCTTTATGCCCAGTTCATTTTGTTTAGCATCATGCAAAGTAACCACCCAGTGAGTTGTATCAGAATGTGATACAGTGAATGATACCCAGTGAATGTAATCAGAAGAGATGAATGAATAAAGAGTCTATCAAAGAAAATGTCAGAATCTGAGCCTCTTATTCTGATACCAAACCTGGAGTCACCTATATCTGATACATGGTCAATTGGCTGACAGGGAAGATGAGGTCGCGAATGTTCCCTGAGGAACATTTTGACAAGGAGCCAGGCCAACACCTCACCATTGCAAATGGAACCATGTCAATGTGGAGGAGAGGAACTTTAAGACTGTCTTTTTAAAAGATGACATGTAAAAATTTCTATTTTGAGACCTCTGGCAAAATTATAAGAGACCCTGTATGCCCTGGTAAAAAGTCTAGAAGGTTCCTTGTCAGTCATAGGGAGCTGTGATGAATTTTAACGGGGAAATATGTAAGATCTGCACATAAAAATACTCTGACTGCACTGTTCGTGAGGAATTGAAAGCAAAGCTTTAGCTGTAAATTTAGTAAGTCTGTGAGAGATGTCCATTCTAATTATGAGGATGAGAGGGCGGATTTCACAGACTTAGGAAATAGTACAAGTAAGACTTAAATGACTAGGAAGGGGACAGGAAAAACATCACACATTTTAGGAAGGAAAACCAAGTGAATGTTGGTGCCATTGACAAGTAAAGAAAGATATAAATGTTGGTCAGAATTGACTTGGCCACGAAAATTCTGTTCAGTGCTAATGTTCTGACTCTAAGGGTCTAATGAGTTTAGCTGAATTTTCATAGTCATACCACAGAATCTAAGATGAAAGTAAATTTAAAAGCAACTCCAAAAAGTCATGAAAAGAAAAGCCTCTATGTGGTTGAACTTGAGAACCTTGACTAAATAAACATATCTCTTTATTGCAAGACTTCTCAGAGTTTCTAATATGCTTTTACATCTCCAAAGGAGCCATATAATAAGTGGCATTTCTCAAGTGTCCTTGCCAGTGAAATCCCTTTATGCCCAGTTCATTTTGTTTACCATTCTGTTAAATTAGTGGTTTTTGGAATACACTTTAGAAAATATTCTCTTGTGTATTTTCTCCCACTTATATAAGACATTCATTAATAATGACCTCGAGATTATACAATCATCTTCCATAAGAACCACCCAGCAATGTGAAATCGATTAACTCTAAATCACTTAGGACAATCAAGATTTTTATGGTATTTTGCATGATTAACCAACATTTCATTTTTATTATACTTGCCCATTCTGGTGGTGATAACAAGACTCATAACATAGAGACTTTACACTGTTCAGGACTTCTGCTGAGTAACCTATGATCATCACAATACTCCTTAAAGGCAATTATTAGCATTTAGTTCCATTTTGTAGAAGAACAAACTGATCCTCAGAGAAGTTATTAGCTTGAACCAGGGAAGAAAATACTAGAATCCACATTTCCAAAATGAAGATTCAGAATTGAGAATCTGGGCATTTTAACCACCAGGGCATACCATAAATGTTAATAGTTCAGTGCTAAAATATTAAGTAAAGACATTGCAAGTATGATTCTTGAGTAAATTAACTCAGTACACACATAAGTAAAGTCATGAACTAGCTTATTATTCCTTTCTTCACTCACTTAACACCTGTGGAAGATCAGATACTATGCAGGGTACTTGGGACAGTAGATGAAGCAGTCAGACTGAACCTTTAAGGAGGAGACAATAAGATGAGCAAATAAAAGAAATATAAGGAGGAATAACAATTACAAATGAAGAGTTCTGAAGGGTTGGGTGTGTGTGTTATATCATGCATAGGAAGAACCAGGCAGGCCTCCTGGTAGGGACAAGCAAGATGAAAGCTTAGAGAGAAGCAGGTTTTGCATGGGGAGGTCACTTGATCTTGACAACAGCAACTGCTGGGGCAGATCCTGATGCAGTGGGTTCAAGAGACCATGAAAAGAAAAGAGCTGGTAGAGGGCAAGTATAGACAATGGCTTCAAGGGATTTCATTCTAAAGGGAAAAAGAGCAATGAGGCAGTAATAGGGAGGTGATGTAAGACAAGAGAGGGACTCTTTGCTCCTTCTTTTATGGTAGAGGAATCAACAGTACAAGCATATACTAATGCTAACAATACAGTTGAATGGGAACTTTCAATAATAAAAGGAAAAATAATTGAGATGGGTCTCAGCTGGGGTAAGAAGGGAGGAAGCAGGTATAGGGAACCAATGGGGAGGTGGCCTTAGGTTAAAAAATGAACAATTAATTCATCATAGAAATAGAAGAACTAGAGTATGTGCTCACAAATGAAGGCAGAAGTCAAAGGTTTCAAGTGAAATAGAAATGACAACATTTAACAGAATTTACTAGATTTTTCTGAGGCCCATGTTCTGACTACTTTTAACTATGCTAGATTTCTGTTTCCCCTACTTGTAATATTGGGGAGAATAGTACCTGTCTTGTGAAATTATTGTGAAGATTACAAGTTAATTGTCTACTTTAGGGTTCAGAAGAGTGACTATAGTATAATAGATTGGCCAAAATATTAAATGTCGTTCATGCTGCTATTATTGCACATTATCATTAATTGTATGTAGCTCAAATTATATCATTCTAATATTTGCATTTATTTTTACAGCTCTTTAGCATCAAATAAAATGCAATCCTTGGGAAAAAGAGCAAGTTGTCAAGTGTGATATGGTTTGTTTAACACAGTTTCTCTAATACAATTTTGGCACATTAATTCTAAAGGGTCTATAAATTGAATCAATTCTGATTTTGTTAATGTCTTTGAAAGGAGTGTTACATTCTATTGAGTCAAATGCTTATCTTATAGTAAACAAATAGGGAGCATTTTGAAATTCAATATTTGCTATGTTTTTTGATTAGCAAGCAGAAAGACTGGATGCAATCAATACCTGGACTCCCTGAGCAAAATACGTTTATTTCTTTTGTGCAAATCCTTCTTGATACTCAGGGTTCTCTCTGTTGCTGCCTGATATTGACACTGCTGCCACCCTGGCTCAAGTCTCCACAGGACAACTTCAGTCTTTCACTCTTGTCTCCGCCCCCATCTCTCAGCCCACACAGGTTCAATGCCTATATAGCAGTGATCTTTGTTTATCAAGTTTGGCCACTGCTGTGTTTCAAATCTCCAATAGCTTTCTGTAAAGAACAAAATGCAATCCCCTCTATCATCTATGTCAAGAAAGCCCTGCTGAGCTCGCCCCTACCTACTCCTTCAGCCCTTCTACTACTGTTCTTTTTTCTCTTCAGATTGCTCCCTATGCCTAAATTTGCATTCTGTTCTGGGAACACACCCCAATCTTCCCCTGCTCAGGGTTCTTTGCTCTTTCTGTTCCTTCTGCAAAGAACATTCCTCTCTGTAATTCTTTACATGACTGGTTTATTATCATTTTGTCTCTGTTCAAGTATCACCTCCTCTAAGAGGACACCCGGCCCTCCCTAACTAAAGCAGTTCTGCCCACTCCCCACCACCAGTTTTTATTTCATTCATTGAACTTATCCTCAGCTGAAATAGTCTTGATGTCTTCTATGCTTGCTTTCTTTCTGTCTTGTTGCTAGAATGGAGGAACTTTTATGGACTACACATAAAACTTAGGTGTCTTCCTTACCCCTTTATCTAGGGTGAATAGAAAGAAGTAAATTGCAATCCCCACATTTTTGAAAATTATATAATTAAACAGAACAGGCCAGAGTGACTTCAGGCTATTGCATAGGTTTTCACTTAGCTAACTAAAGGAGTTATTTTATCAGCCATTTATTTCTTCACTCTGTAAATCACTCAGCCAACACACCACTTATTTATTTCCTTTTTACACACTATAATCTAACTTTGTATAAAGTTTTTACCCAACTATTTTGTGTATATTTCCAAATGTGTATTATATACAGACATAAATCAGAATGATCTCAAAGAAGATAAAATTTACTGTCTCACTTGGTACCCAATAACAGAGAAAGTAGTAAAAGCTTTCACTTTCCTGGAAAAGACTATCTAATATACTGCTTAAAAATATTAAATTACATATTCATAGATATTTAGAGAAACAACCTTTGGGAAAATAGAAACTAAATTCTATGCACATGGATAACTGAAATAAATTATATATCTAGAGGTTATCCTGATGAAATTGAAGATGTGTTTTTATGGGCAGATGAAATTGAAGTCATGGATACACAGAGGAAGAGTAAATGACACTACAGAGCCCAGAAAGTCTGAGATTACCTGCACCATATTATTTCTAATTTACCCCAACAGGTAACTCAATGTATTCATCTAGAACTCTGCAATGTGGACATGGTCTAGAAGAGAAGGATGGGGCACTGAGGACAAATGTTAATCATTCTGGAAGGATATGATCTTTACTCTGAAAAAAATGTTTTTATCAGGCATTTATTATACTTCAGATTTTACACTAATTGCTTTATATGCATTTGGATCTCACTGAACAGTCATAGCATCTTTCTGAGTACTACTATTGCCCTACTTTAGATAAGAACAAGGAAGTAGAGAAGCAATTTGACCTATATGAGGTCAGAAAGAAATAAATGACAGATACTGGACTAGACCTTAACCTAACTTAAAAGCCTCTGTATATTATTAAAAACATGAAAGGCTAATCAGTTGATCTTATATGATTTCAGTGTTTCCTCACTGTTTTTCCACATTTAAATGTATAATGCTAGAAAACAGAAAATTAAATATTTTTAGGAGTTATTTATTGCCATGTGTGGTGGTACATGCTTGTAATCCCAGTACTTGGGAGGCTGAGATAGGAGGATCACAGGTTCAAGACTCACAGCAATCCTGTTTTGAAATAAAAAAATAAAAGGGATAGGCATGTAGCTTGGAGGTAGAACACCCCTGGATCCAAAACTCAGTACAAAAATAAACAAATAAATAAAATTTAAAAAGTAAAGGAGTTATTTCTTTTGTTACTACTTCAACTCTAAAAGCTAATGGTTCACTTTAAAATGGAACATTTTTCTGTTCAGATTAAAACCTTGAGAGATCCTCAAAGGAATACTGAATACATCAGGCATCTACCCTCACCTCCTACCCCCCTCCCCAGACCCTGCCCTTTTGTGCTGCTGAAGTCTGAACCCAGGGCCTTGTGCATGCTAAGCACATACTCTGCCACTGAGCTATGCCCTTAGCCCCTAAATGATGGCATTTCTATATGCTCAAAATTTTAAAACAAATAAAACAAATGAGCTCTATCCTTATGGGCTGCCCTTCAAGGATGCCCATGGGATGCCATTAGGTGAAAACAGTGACATGCAGAGGTATAATATAATCCCGGATGGAATGTTAATGTGTGTGAGAGTGCAGGAAGATGTAGTCTATATGCCTAGTATTGGTTACCTACTTGGGTGAGGAAATATATTATTAATTTCTTCTTCATACATTTTTTGTGTATGGTCTGTCAAAATAAGCATAGGTTACTTTTGCAATTAATAATGAGGATAGAGTAATTTTTTTCCACATCATTTATTTCTAAATATAGTTTTCCTATGTGTTGGAATGGTTTTCTCACACTATATGTTTCCTACCTTAACCTTTTTTTAAAAACTGTTCTTTTAAACAAAGCATTACATCTTTAATCTGTTTTGCAACATCAAGCTTACAGTTAAGATTTCTATTGAATGACAAATTCCTCAGCATAAATACATTTAAAATCTTTGGTTCATGTCACTTAATTCGATGGCAGACATGTTAGTCTGTTAGTAAAAACAGCTATTGGCTAAGTGCCTTCTGTATATGTATGTGTACAATCATGAGACTATGTGTATTACTAATATATTTTCATATTCAAGAGAAATTCTAAATTGATGATCATTATATACGCCATGCATATACAATCTGAAGACTAAATATGAACTAAACTGTGTTACTTAACTTGAAAGACCATTCTGTGGATGGCTTAGAGGGTGAGAATAATAATTAATAATTTGTAGTGCATAGATTTGGCAAGGAAATTACCAGTTTACTTAGGGTGCCTTTGGGTTATTAAGGCACTTTGAAAGAAAAATTTTAGGCAATGAGTTAAAACATTATCCTATAGTTTTAAAAACTCTGCTGTAGCTAAAATTTACATACCCAGAAAAGTGAATAGGTTAACCAAACTTGGACTATTCCTTAGTCAGCAAGGGCCTACAAAACAAGTATGTAATTTTTCCCTCCAGTCTGTTTCAGAATAAACAGGAGACAGCTTCTGTTAAAACCCTAACACCAATCCCACAAAGATGTGAGAGACTCAGGATTATTTTTATTCTGGCTGCAACTTTACATGAATCTACTCCCTGCCTTCCACTGTTCCAATTCTGAGATGAATACATGACAACCCTGTGCTTTGCATCATTTGTAGTAAATTAAGTTTGATTCGACATTTACTGAGTGCTCATTAGAATTCAATATACTATCTAGGTTTGGCAAAGCCCATAAAGATGTGTAGAGCACAAGTCCTATCCTCCAGGAACTTAAAAGTTTAGTGAGGAAGATACACCTGGAACTGATATAAAGCACAATATGAGGACACTATGTAACACCAGTAAAAATATGAATAGGGAACAGAGGCTAGAGTAGGGATTGATTACAGTTAATTCTAGTTTGGGTTGTAAGAAGCTTCTGGAAAGAAGAGACCTTTTAACTGAGGCTTAAAGGTCAAGCAGGACTTATTCATTAGTGGCAAAACCTGGGGCTGGGACATGGAGCTGTGTAGAAAGAGCTGGGAATGACAGGGAAAGAGTCGTGCTGACTGGTACTAAGAGTGCACTTTGCTTACATGACAAAGGAATGAAAAGAGCCAAGGAAGGCAAGGATAGTTAGGGCCAGAACAATGAAGCCCCCAATGAACATGATCCAGTGTATGCTCTGAATCATCAAAAGTCCATTCACATGGAAGAAAAAGACATTGCTTCCGGTGGGGTTTTCCTTTCATGATTTCAAGTACTAGTGTTTTTGTTTTTATTCGTTAGTATTATTATTTTGGTACTGAACCCAGAGGCATTCCACCTCCAAGCTAAACCCTCAGCTCTTTTTATTTTGAAATAGGGTCTTGTATGATGGGCATGGTGGTGCACACTTGTAATCCCAATACTTGGGAGCTAGAGACAGGAGGATCGCAGGTTCAAAGACAGCCTCAGCAACTTAGTGAGACCATCTGCAACTTAGTGAGACCCTGTTTCAAAATAAAGGAATAAAATAGGGGACATAATTCAGAGGTAGAATGCCCCTGGGTTCCATCCCCAGTACCACAAAAAAAAAAAAAAAGAAAGAAAGAAAGAAAAAAAGACGGTCTTGTGAGTGTCTCGCTAGGTTGCTGAGGCTGGCCTTGCCTCAGCCTCCCATTTACTTAAATTGTGTGTGTGTGTGTGTGTGTGTGTGTGTGTGTGTGTGTGTGTGGTGTGCACATGTGTTAGTTACTAGGGAGTGAACACAGTGGCATTCTACCTCTGAGGTATGAATTGACCCCTATTTTATTTTTCTTTTGAAATAGGATTTCACTAAGTTGCTTATTTAATTTAAATAAAACAGGATTTCTGAACACCTAGAATTTGAAACAAACATTTTATTGTATGAGATTATGTGGTAAGTTTTTTGGAAGAGAGTGATTAGTGAATCTTTTAGTGAACTAAAAAAAAAAAAAGATGATGGGTTAAGCTACCTGGTGAGGGAGACTGGACTCCATGAGAAAAATAATACTGTCTGGAGACAGAGCTGAGACTAGGGAAGGGGTGACAAAAGGGATATGACTATAAGGGCACAGTTGGTTGATCTATGAGGACCAACTGGAGAGTACTAATATTGACACTCAATCTTACAGCCCCAAGATTCTGTTTCTTCAAATGCTAGATTTACATACTAATTTACATATTTCCTTTAAGGGGATCTAAGCATTCAAGTATACTTCTGTTCTCATCAGAAGGAACTGTAGCTCTTAGTTCACTGGTAAAACAGAAGTGACTCACAATGCCAAACATTTAACACCTCTCCACTGGTCCATCTACTGTCTCAGCCCAGGAGTTCCATCCATTCCTCCAGCCCAGAGGACAGGAGACCCAGAAATTCTTCCTTTGAGAATCATCACATTGGAAGAGCCTCCGAGCTTTTAAAACCTACCATTCTAACGCCGTTTTCGAAGGCTTGCCGGGTGAGAGGGGCTGGTCCATCCACAGTCTTGCCGTCATCATCTGGGCCCCAGCTGGCACTGTAAATGTGCACGTGCTGGGGATTGAAGCTCACTGACTTCGCTTCCACCATGTCTGTGACATCTCCATCCAGCATTCGCACTCCTTCAAAACAGAAAGGAGGAGCTCATTCCAGAGATTTCAGGACCAGACACCCAAATAACTCAGGTATCAGAGTTTCAGGGGGAAAAAAACTTTTTTTTTTTTTTTTTTTTTCGATACTGGGGATTGAACTCAGGAGCGTTCTGCCTCTGAGCTACACCTCCAGCCTTGTTTTTTATTCTTTATTTTTGAAACAGGGTCTCACTAAGTTGCGGAGTGCCTCACTAAGTAGCTGAGGATGGCCGTGAACCTGGATTCTCCAGTCTCAGCCTCCCAAATGCTGGGATTACAAGCGTGCACCACCACGCCCGGTGGAAAAATACATTTTTAAGCAACACTTAAGTGAGCATGTTTTCCTCAGTAAAAGGATAACACATACTTTGCAGAAGCTATCTTGGGAAGAAAGGAACTTAAGTTGTGCATAAAAGAGTAAAACATCTTTTTTGGGAGGGAGGGGGTGATACTGGGGATTGAACCCAGAGACATTCTACCTGTGAGCTACACCCCCAGCCCTAACTGTGATTACAAGCGTGTGCCACCATGCCCAGTGCAAAACTTCATTAAATTTGTTTTTATTCCCTTTTTCCCCCCACTTCTAAAAGGTTCCAGTCCCTGCAATGGTTGCCATAATTTCCCCCTTATACTTGTCCCACTCTTAATGAGTGCTTGACAAAGAGGGATCCTCAAGCAATCCCCGGTCCCTACATTTCTCCTCATTGATTAACTTGTGTTCCTAGCTGGTATAATAAACCTTAGCAGTCTTGTGAAATTTGGAGAGCTGCCAAGTTAGATCAGTCTCATTTTCCCCACATTTAATATCATCCCCTAATCTTAAGATTGTTTTGAACTTAATATATATATATTATATATATAATATATATGTCTTTTTGCCAAGTTATTTATAAGTCAAATAATAAATGAGAATTCATTTAACACTTCAAATAAGTCTCTATGGATTTTATCAATGTTTGGCCATTAATCTTCATTTAAGTATATTTCTATCAGACAGATAGAAACTTAATAATACTCCTATTCTGCAAAAATAGACACTGAGGTACTCAGGAATAAGTTATATGCCAAATGCTAGGCTTTCCTTTTTTGCTTTTACTTTGGAGACTTGCAACAGGAAATATCTGATTAAACATCTAATTGTTAAGTAAACTCACCAAGTCTCAATTTAAGCTAAACATCATCACTAAGGCATTGTGTTATTTTAAAATAATACCTTTACTGGACAAATTTATGCCTCTGGAAAACCCTGTTATCCCAGGAAGATTTCAAGTTTTTACTGGTGATGTACTTTCACAAACATATCAAAGTCAATCACTAAACTGAGTCTGAGAAGGAGGGAGGGCGAGGGAGTGGGGTGGGAATTGGGGAAGGATTAAATGAGAAATGTGTGCATGTATGCCTTTACCAGCTTGTACCTAACAAAGATGTGTGATTACAATGCACCAATTAATAAAAAAATAAAAAAGCAACAAAAGAAAAAAATTAATATATGGAGATTAAATAATAAAATCTCAAATCAGGCAGCTTTCGATTCTCTGTGAATTGAGTTGTGGCTACTGATGGAAAACTAAAAATATTTCTTGAAGAGATTATATCTTCTTTTGTGTTTAAAAAAAAGTTAAGTTATAAAAATTTCAACTAATGAAAAACAGAAGGAATGAACAATGAACACATATATAATAAGTATTCAACAACGGTTGAAATTTACCTCATTTTCTTCATCCAAAAAATACAAATTTTAGATTGAACCATATGTATGTATGTATGTATGTATGTATGTATGTATTGGAGGTTATACCCAGGGGCACGCTACCTCTGAGCTACACCCCCAGCCCTATTTAATTTTTGTTTGAAACAGGGTCTTGATAGGTTACTGATAGTTTCACTAAATTGCTGAGGCTGTCCTCGAACCTATGATCTTCCTGTCTCAGTCTCCCAAGTACTGGGATTACAGGTGGGCACCACCACACTCAGCTACACTGAACCATTTTAAATTCCATGACAGATAAGACATTTCATCCTTTAATAATTTTTACCAAAAAATATGGAAATAAGTTCCTATTTTCATCTAACATCCAGCCAACATTTAATCTTTTGCAAGTATTTCTATAGACATTGAATTTGGTTGCTACATCTTCTGACTCTGTTCCTCTAGGTTTCTGTAATTTTGGAGGGTTGGTTTTTCTTTCCTTTCTTTCTTTCTTTTTTTTTTTTTTTTTTGCTAACTTATTTTTATTTTTACTTTACTCTGGTGCTAGGGATTGAACCCCGGGCCTTGCACATGCACATGCTAGGCAAGCACTTTACCACTGAGCCATATCCTCAGCCCTTTTTTATATTTTTTAAATTGACACATAATACTTATGGGTTACTGGATGAGATTTTTTGACTTTTGTATTTTTTAAAGGAAGATGTACGTTAACAAGTGTTGTGGACAATGAAGTTGTCATACTTAGAACGCTTGTCAGTGCTTTATTTTGTGGTAGAAGAAAGTTGAGAATAATGCTCTGCATGTGTCATATCCAGAGTAGCTGTTGGTTTGTTTTAATTTAATATGAATGTTCAAAATTAATCTGTCTATTTTTAAAGCAAAGATGGATGAACTATTTGATTTTCTTACTTATTAAAAAGCATGAAATGAAATTATTTTACCAATTCAGTGAGGTCTGAAGTAAACACTATAACTCACTGGTGTGTCCAAATGCAACCATGAGAGTCTCAACACATCGAAAATTCAGTTTCTATCTCATGCAATTTATGTGAAGTACATGTTAAAAAAAAAAAAAAAAGAAAAAGAAAAAAAGCCTGGTAATTCCTACAGAGAGAGTGATGATTTCGCGACTGAAAATTCATGAAAAAAGATTTTATCTTCTGTCAGATAAAAGACACAGACACAAACAAGGCTGTTTCCTCTTCCTCATTCAACTCTATGCCTTCAAGCCTCAAGTTTGAGGGGTTAAATTTATAGTTCAGAATGCTCTTCTTTAGAATATGCTTAGTCATCACCAAACATTCATTTTTTAGATGAAGGTGCTGTGCTGTTCAGCTAGGTCAGCAGTTTATCTGAGTTCAAGAGTTCATCCTCTCCTTCCCTCAAGGTCATTTAGAGCAGGAGTTTGTGCTGGAGAGTAATCGTGGTGCTCCCGGGTGAGTCAGCACGTGAGGGACCGGTCCTGGAAGACCTCTGATCTGACTCTAGGATGAGCAGGGGCCTCTGGCACCCCATCCTTCTTCAGAGAAAAGCCTTTGCATCCCGAGCTCCGCCCTTCGCCTCCTCCCTGACACATAGCAGATGCTCCTAGCTACTGCTAAGCACTGCTCAGCAAACTGCGACACCCTAAGAATTCAGGGTGAAGTAAAGAAAGAGGTCAAATTACTGTGGCCTGTCATTCAAGGTCATTTCAGGAAACCTTTTCTTAGCACTGTTATATATCTTAGTTCCCCCTTATCTGTGGTTTCCCTTTCCCCAATTTCAGTTACTCATGGGCCACCAAGATCAGAAGATATTAAATGGAAAATTGTAGAAATAAATAATTCGTGTTTTGAGTAACTTTCATTACAGTATATTGTTATAATTATCCTATTTTATTATTAATTATTGTGAATCTCTTATTATGTCTAATTTAAAAATTAAAATTTATCATTAGTACTTATGTATAGGAAAAATATAATACCACACATATAGGGTTAGGTACTATCCATGGTTTCAAGCATCCATCAGGAACCTCAGATAAGAGGAGACTTCCTAAATATTTCATACTTTCATTCAGGATAGGACCATAATTTTTAATTTGGATAGGCTTGCCATTTTAATTTTCAGTTCAAATTCAGTTTATAACTTGGAAACAAATAATGCATTGGAAGCAAGGTCAGCCTGGTTCCCGGAGCTTCATTTGTCTTATAGGCAACCTTTTAGAAGACCCCTAAGGGACACCTGCAGGCCAGGCATGAGACAGTCACTGGGATCTGTATACTGTTTTTCTTCCCAAATGTGGCGATGGCACTTGGCTGTTGCTTAAAAGGATGATTACAGACGGGAAAATTAGAGTTGGCTTTTCTCAACACTTAGGTTTATACTGCTTTGGTTGGATACTTAAAGTAAACATATGTGTATTTGAGTTTGCACATATGCGTTGATATATATAGATATAATTTATAGAAACAGTATCACTACACTATGAGACGATATAAGGAGATTTTACCATTTTAATTATAATTAAAAGTAACTTTTTTAAAGCTTAAGTAACACACACAAAAAAGGATTTTTTGCTTTCAAAGACCATCAAAACGCTTCTTTTCCTAGAGACATTATGGCCTGATGTTTCTATTATTATTACTATTATTATTTCTGACTCAGACACCAATTTTGAGTTTGAGTAAAGATACCATTGAGCCCATCTTCACTACTGAATAGCATTTTTTTTCAAGACTGTTTAGAAAAAGGTGTCTTTGGAACACGTTAGGGCACTGCATCAGCCATCCATGACTATAGTGAACAACCTATGTGAACATGGTCACTTTGCTGCCAAGAGTTAAACACAGTCATGCAAAACTATGCCCACCTTTAGTTTAAAAAATGACTCTTAACACCAGTGAGCAAAAGAGTTGCCTGCCTCGTGAACCTTATCTGAGTAGGTTTGTTGCCCATACCTCCGATCTTGGCATTGAAAGCAATTCCAACCGTGCAGTGAGAGTTGTTTGCAGCGGCTGCGACTTCTCCAGCACAACGGGTCCCGTGCCTATAGGCAGAACACACACACATTCTAAAGTAAGACACTCCATTCTCACAAACCCAACGCATCACTACCACCACTCAGACTTCCAGTGGTAAAGAAAGTTACCTAGCTGTGGACGTTTCTAGAATTTCCTGCCCAAGCAGCACTTAGTCTGTCCATGGCAAATTTTTCGCACTTAATTATGCTGTTATGGATTATATTCTTGATATGTTTAGTTTTGATATCTTGCTTTCCCAACTAGAAAATCTCCTTGAAAGCTAAAACCAGACCACATGTTTTTTATCTTTCTGTATTCTTCAAATTACTGCTGACCAATATGGCAGCCACCAGTCATATGTGGCTAGTGTGGCCTCATCTCAACTTCTAATTTTACTTAACTTTAATTGAATAACTTAACGCCAGGCATGGTGATACATGCCTATAATTCTAGTACTTGGGAGGCTGAGACAGGAGGATCACTGATTTGAGGCCAGACTCAGCAACTTAGCAAGACTCTATTTCAAAAAAATAAAAATAAAATTAATAAAAATGGCTGGGGCATAGCTCAGAGATAAAATGCCACTGGATTCAACCCCAGTATTAAAAAAGAAAAAGAAAATAAAAGAGAAACAAAACAAAACAAAAATCCCAATAATTCAAGTATTAGAAAAGTTATGAATGTGGATATGAGAATGTTTTTAAGTTGTAAGCTTAAATGTCAATCAAGTATTTCCAATGAGTATTTATTATCTAGAATGGGATATGCTATAAATACACAATGGATTGCAAAGATTGTATAAAAAATAAATCTCATTAATATTGTTTTGTAACAATTATATGTAGAAATATTTTATTATTTATTTATTTATTTATTTATTTATTTATTTTTTGCAGTACTGGGGATTGAACTAAGGGACATTCTACCTCCGAGCTATACCGCCAGCCCTATATTTTATTCTTTACTTTGAAACAGGGTCTCACTAAGTTGCAGAGTGCCTCACTAGGTAGCTGAGGCTGACCACGAACCCGGATCCTCCGGGCTCAGCCTCCCAAATGCTGGGATTACAAGTGTGCACCATCACGCCCGGCTTGAAATATTTTATTTAATAAAACACATTATCAAGATTGAGTTCACCCATTTGTTTTCACGTTTTATTTTTTAATGTGGCTCCTAGAAAATTAATTTTTTTCCTGTTATTTCTTGCCATACAATTTTGTTCCTCAATCAGAAAAATCTTCTAGCTGAAAAGACTTCTAAAATCATCTTGTTCAAGAACTGCAAAGAAGGTTCAAGTATAAGGCACATTCTGTTTAGAAGGTGTTGCTGAAAACAGTGTGTTGAGAAGAATATAACTGAGCCCAGATAAAGAGCACTAAGACTGATGTCTTTTAAGGCTGCAGAAGACAGAGGTGACAACCATTATTATGATGCATTTGTTGATGCTAACAAAGTTCAGGGCCCATCGCTCCCTCTCAATGCTAGAAATGAAAGCACCAAGGAACTGAGATGTAAAGAGATCTATCAGAAGCAGCACAGTCAGCACATTGGTGACTTTAAAACTAAGGCCCCCAAATTCCATTTCAGTGCTTTTTATTTAATGGAACAGCTGCTTCATACCACACTTGTCATGAGATATGACTACTGTCTGCATAACTATAAAAAGTTATTGCTTACAACTGATAGGTACACATGCAAATCTGCACAAGAGATATTATATACTGCTTTTTAAACTTTATAATGTCATGCATATCTTCTTATATAAATATTAATCTATATATCATTTCAATGGTTTTTATATACTGCATACTTCTTTAAATGGTATATATATATATATATATATATATACTCATATATATTCACGTGTGATATATGTATACATCTATCTGTGTGTAGACACACACACAAATCCATAATCTTTCCAATTTCTTTAATTTGTACTCTATTTCTGGAACTTCAGCCAGCTTTTCACTAACATCAATAAGGTTATAAAGAATAATCTTGAGTATATGTATCATTTAACACCTGGAGATTAATACCTAGTGGTAGAATCCTGGATCAAAGAATACAGCATATATTGTCAAATTGTTAACAGCACATGAAAGCAATATGACCAAAGTGCATAAAAACTGCATGATCAAAAGCATTACTACAAAATAGCAGATTTTTGTGTATGAAGACAAAGAGAAAGAGAGGGAGGGAGAGGGAGAGAGAGAGAGAGAGAGAGAGAGAGAGAGAGAGAGAGAGAGAGAGAGAGAGAGAGAGGAAGAGGGAGAGAGAGAGAGGACATAAATCAAGTTGAATGATACTATGAATAATGAGAACAATGTTTTAATAACCTTGTATACACAAACCCTTGTGTGTGAGTTTTTCAATTTTTTAAAATTCTTGATCATCTGACATGAAAAACCTTATTTCATCATTGGTTCCTTCCCTGATTATATCTGATATCAAACATCTTTTATGATATGTATTCGTCCTTTATATTTCTTGCTTTGTGAATAATCTTTTCATGACCTTTGGCCAAATTTCTTACTGATTTTCCTGTAAATATGCTTTCAAAATGTCAATCGTATTTAGAGTAATCTTGGCTTGTCATACACAGTATTTAACTTTAATGTACTCTTAATTATCTTGCACTTTTAGTATTTAGCTGTATCAATTTAATTGTCAGAAAAATGGTTAGTTGTTAAAATAACAACCATTTCTTCTGTAATCCCCACGCTCAACTAATAATTTCTCCCTGAACTTAGGAATTATTAACTATGATTCTTCATTAGGCTTGTATTTCATATTACTTTATGTTATAAGCTTTTTTTTATTCAAATGTCTAATTCTTTTAATGAATCCACTGTTCTTATACTTCATTATGCCTATTATTAATTAATGCCAAGTGGTACTAGACCATGAGGACCCCTATTTTTAAATGCAGCTCTGTTTTATTCTTAGGCCCATGGGTTACTTATAAGTATGTTTTGATATTCTTAAATATATATGAGTAGTATTTTATATTGATTAATCAATTATCTTATGTTTACAAAATTATAGTTTCTAAGTCAATTCTTTGAATTCTGAATGCTTTGAAATTCAAAGACACAAAGGCGAAGTTCATAATAAGTGTTAACAAATGTTCCAAGTGGTTGAAAAAAATGTATTGTACATTCTCCAATTATTCTTCATATATCCATTATATCAAGCTTGTTGATTCATGAATTTGTTAATGTTCTTTGTAGTTCTATCAATTTTGTTCTACTTAGAACAAACCGTTTATGAATATGTAGCAAGACTGTGGCTCTTGTATTAAAAAAAAAAAGATATCTGGTAAATATTTAACTTGCATGTTATTTTACTCTTTTTACTTTAAAACATTCTATATCCATATTAGTTATGTCTCATAAAAAGATTTTTTAACATTAGGCTATCTTTAACTAGAGAGAAAGTCCATTTATACTAACTACTTACGGATACATTCACATTCATTTCTGCAATTTCCCCTATCCCAGTTTGACTGTTGCACATTCTTTAATTGAGTAGTAATCCTAAGTGT
>PVLC010003497.1:51381-96733 GCA_004027655.1 Graphiurus murinus | reverse complement strand
GTGTATCAATGTTTATAGTGGCTCAATTCACAATAGCCAAACTGTGGAAGCAGCCAAGATGTCCATCCACAGATGAATGGATTACAAAACTATGGGATATATACACAATGGAATTTTACTCAGCCATAAAGAAGAACAAAATCATGTACTTTGCAGGGAAGTGGATGCAACTGGAAAACATTATGTTAAGTGAGATTAGACAGTCACAAAGAGTAAAGAAGCATATGTTCTCCCTAATATGCGGATGCTAGGGAGAAGATGGGGCATAAAAGAGTCTCCAGATGAAAAGGAGAGATCCTCGATAAGCAAAGAAGTTGTTTTAACTGAAGGGATTGGATGGGCGGGGGGAGAGCACCCTAAGGCACATGATGTACTTACACAATTATATCAAGATCACTCACTGAACTGAACTTGAGAGGGAGGGAGGGCGAGGGAGCGGAGTGGGAATTGGGGAAAGGGTCAGATGAGAAATGTGTGCACATTTGTCTATATCAATTTGTACCTAACAAAAATGTATATATACAAAGCACGAATTATTACAATAAAAAATAAATAAAAAAATAAATTAAAAAAAATGTCAATGTTTTGGTCAATGTCACATGGCTACTAAATTAGAGATCCCAGATTCAAACTCAGGTTAGTTTGAATCAGGTTACTTTATATAATACTACCTGGTTTGCACAAGTGCCTGCAAACTTTCCACTATACTGTGCTGCCCTGATAAAACAGAAAAAGCTGCCAGAGCTGCAGAAATAGAAAATAACTGTCTAGAAGCAAGAGGAGCAAGCATTCAAGCCAGAAGCTCAGGCAAAGCCTGACTCCAATCTGACAGGAAGCCACTTCTGTTCTTCTAGTAAGAACAAAGGAGATGCTTTCTGGAGTGTAGTCTTACTGGAGCTTTAGATGTGGGAGGCTACAGGAAAGCTCACAGTGCCAAACATCTATCTACTGATTCCCACTCTGATTTGGATAAGCTTTGTTCAGATGAGACATAAGGCTTTAATATTTCCCATTTAATGACCATGAATGCTCTGCTTCTTAGAGTTCCAGGATCTAGGGCAAACACAATCTTTGCTGCCTAGTTTTCCTAAAGTTAAAGAAGCAGCTACAGGTTGTCCTAGAATAGGGAACAAAACAAATCCTTCTCAACCTCCCCTAAACTCTGCAGGTTGGGGTGTGTGTGTGTGTGTGTTAATAAAGCCATTATCTTTTCCATTTGGCAGTCCCCAAATGGACTCATGAAAGATTAGGGGGATTCCTGAAGACCTGTTGACTCTCCTGCAATCAAGGTTTGGCTAGATTGCATGCTTACAGACTTGTCTTTGGCTTTGGGCTCCCAGTTATTCTTTGTGGGTTTCCCCCCTTCTTTCTTTTCCCCTCTTTCCTTGGCTAATGGGTACTTGCTGAACTGGTTCCCTTTAATCATCTGCTCTTTGTCTACACAGCCCTGATTCTTCACAAGGCAAATGTGACTTCAGCTTTGGATCTTGCTGGAGTTCGAGCACTGCCAACCCAACTGGCAGGCTCCTGGCAACCTGGGCTCTCATCAGTCCTACATCCGGGACTGCCCAGCTCCTCTGCAAGGTGCCAAGGTTGTTAAACCCACTGTGCTGCTTCAGAAAGCAAGAGCCATCCAGAGACAACTGTAGCATTTGCAAAGATTGGAGGAGCCTGGGGCCTCCCAGCAAGGGCATTTGTTTTTCCCAAGGGGGCCATCTAGGTCAGGCTTCCCGACATCTGGTCTTTTCCCAACTCCTCACTTGTGTGGATTTTGCAGATAAAGCAAATGTTTTCCAGCCACAGAAATCACGGTGCTGCTCCCATGGACAGACTCAGTGGGGCAAGGGGTTTCAGGTCTAAACCTGTCCAACTCTGAGACCCACAAACAAAACAGAAAACCCAAAGCTCCTGGGTACTGAGGGGAATCTTTACAGCAGGAGGGAAGAACCAAGAACAGATGCTGAGTACAGAGGGAATAACTAGGTAATAGCGTCATCAGTATGCAGTACCAGTGGTGATACATTTGCATTTTTTCAGTTAGTAAACAGTTCCACAGGATCTCCACTGAGTCTTTTTGAAAAATTTCATGGCGCCCAGGTCACAAACATGCCAAACCCAGCGCTGTATTTATCCCACCCAGAGGGATTTTCTTTGCGAAGGGAAAGCCAGTACTTAAACGAATGACTGGAAGATGCAGTTCATCGACTGGGGAAGTCCAACCACCCACACTGAAGCCGGGGTCACCCCAGACCAGAGAAAACGTCATTCCCTTGGAACTATTAACCTACACTGCTTGAAAGTTTACACAGCTCAGTGTCAAGAAAGTTGGTGAATTCTGGAAAATGGGTGGAAAATGCCAGGCTGGGTTCACGTGGGTGCCCTGGACTGCAACATACTTCGAATGAGTCTGTTATTTGCTTTCTTAAATAAACATCATGTGGCAAAATCATGCCTTATATAAACCAGCTGAAGTGTGTGATGTAACTATGTTAACACATTTTTATAGTCCTGGAAGAATGCAATGGAATCGGGTCTATCGGTAATCGTGTAAAGAAGCCGAGTATATATTCCAGATGTTCATTATGCCCCCAACCATTCTTTGGGAGCAAAAAGGAGACTTTCTCTGTGCCCAGGAAGTTTGATTTTGGTAATTGAGACAGAGATGCACTTGGAATTTGATATGTTTGGAATTATAAGGTTAAGTCCCATACTTCCAGTTAAGTAAGTATATGTGTGCAAAATAAAAAAAAAACACACACACACATAAAAAGCTGTGGGGAGAAGGAAAGAAAGAAAGAAAAAAAGAAAGAAAGAAAGAAAGAAAGAAAGAAAGAAAGAAAGAAAGGCAATACTGTGGGACCTTTTCATCTGAGATTTTTCTTTCCCAGTTCAGTCTCATAGCCCTGTTTCTTTCTACTGTCATACTGAGTCTTTGCTGGAAAGGTTTTGAGGCATGGAAAGTAAATACAGATGTGGATCAAATTGACTGTAGCACTGAGTAACTGACCTGTGTAAAATCAGACCATTCAATGGCCTGCATTATCAGAAAAAGACCCTTGTATTTGTTGTTTTGCTTAAATTTCAGAGTCTCTTCCAAAAGGAATTACCTCTAAACCACTTCCAATGAGCTCCTTTAAAATTATTTGCTTCTAGACTATATAAATCTGCTTCAAGATATTCTTTGCTCTGGAGTGTGATGTGTTGAATCACATTCACATTTTTGTTGGAGAAATTATGGAATCAATACAACATCTTTACAGTTTTGCCTGAACGGAGCTTTGCAAACAAATTCCTTGTGTTACATAACTTCATCTGTCCTTCTGGCCAAATTGGACTAATTACTATACTGTAAACATGCTTAGTCCTGTTTGTACCTTTAGCTGCTGCTAAAGAATTTTCATCCTCACCTTGACCTCAAGACTTTAAGAGGAAAAGTCTAGCACATTTGTTACCTGGCTTTCATCTATCCTTCTGCCTTCTCTTTGGCTCCTCTCATCTCTGCACCAGCTGGAAGCAATGACTCATCCCTGCGCACTCCATATCACTTATTCATGCCTTGTCTTTTGCTATGCATGTACGTAAAATGTATGCATTCATTCATGTATCAATCTATTCCTCCATTCGTAAATTAGTTTTGAGCATAACAGATAACATACTGAGAACTAGAAATATAATGAGTAAAATCATGCATCATTTCTCCTCTTATAGAACTTACTGTTCAGTACAGAGAGACAGGCACTAGTTAAATAATCACACTAATGGACATATAAGCTGAGTTACAAATCCAGCAATAAATTGTTGTTGTTTTTTATGTTTGCATATGGCTTTAAGGAGTATAACAAAGGCACCTGATCAAAGTGTGGACTGAGGGGATGGAGGTGGGGGAGTCTTCCTTAGGGAAGAGAGATGTAGAAGCAAAGGGTTTAATTTTCTCTATTTTTTATAGGCACACTCTATTTAATACCTATCTTTGACCCCCAGAGTTCCAAGTAGAACTGGAAGGATTTTTTTTCCTTTTTTTAAAAATAAAACAGCATGGGTGAGGAATGAATATTTGGGTGGCTCATCCATTCCCCCATTATCCACCCATTCATGCAATATCCACCCATTTATGCATTATCCACTCATTCATGCATTATCCACTCATTCATCTCATATCAATGGAGGCTTCCTCCATGTCAGGTATCATTCCAGATTCTGGATATGCAGTGGTGATGAGGATAATGTGGCTGCCTTCATGGAACATACATTCTAATGAGTGTGCGTGTTTGTCTATGTGTGTGTTGGGTTGAAAGTGGAGAATAAACACACAAATAAATAAGTAGTAAGATAGTTTCAAGAAATTGCTAAGCCTAGCAAAAAATAAAACTGGGTAATAGCATTTATAATAATCTCATTGACTGGCTTAGCAAGGGGTAACTCATAGACAGTGGCAATAACCCAAAGATGACCCTGAGTGAGGGAGAGGGGCCTATTTCTGTCTAAGTTCACTGTTTCCTTTCAAAAGCCAACATTGTAGTTTGCTGATCTTTTGTAGAGAAGGAAAAAATATTTTCTTCTCCTATTCTAGGTTTATGACTGAGGCCTTTATAACAAAAGACAGCTTAGCAGGAGAAAAGCACACAGATTTACTTAATATAAGTTTCATATGGACAAGCGTGGTGGCACATGCCTATAATCCCAGTGCTTGGAAGGCTGAGACAGGAGGATCACAGGTTTAAGGCTAGTGTCAACAATTAAGTGAGACAATATACAATAGACCCACAGCCAATATCATATTAAATGGAGAAAAGCTGCAAGAGTTCCCACTAAAATCAGGAACAAGACAAGGATGTCCATTATTACCTCTTCTGTTCAATATAGTACTTGAGATTCTAGCCAGAGCAATAAGGCAAGAGAAGGAAATCAAAGGGGTAAAAATAGGGAAAGAAGAATGAAAACTATCCCTTTTTGCAGATGACATGACTTAGAAGACCCAACAAAGTCAACCAAAAAACTTATAGAACAAATTCAGCAAAGTGTCTGGATACAAAATCAACCTCAAAAAATCAGAAACTTTTCTGTATGCCAACCATAAATCCACTGAAAAAGAAATCCAGAAAACAATTCCACTCACAATAGCACCCCGAAAAATAAAATACTTAGGGATAAACCTAACAAAAGAGGTAAAAGACCTCTATAAGGAAAACTATAAAAAGTTGAAAAAAGAAATTGATGAAGACCTTAGAAGATGGAAGGATCTACCATGCTCTTGGATAGGCAGAATAAATATCATCAAAATGGCTATCCTCCCAAAAGTGATCTACAGATTCAATGCAATACCCATGAAATTACCAAGGTCACTCCTCACAGTCATAGAAAAATCAATTTTTAAATTCATTTGGAACAACAAAAAGCCCAGGATAGCCAAAGTAGTTCTTAGCAATAAGAACCATGCAGGGGGTATCACAATACCTAACTTCAAACTCTACTACAAAGCCACAGTAGTAAAAACACCATTGTATTGGCACAAAAACAAACACATAGACCAATGGAGCAGAATAGAAGACTCAGAAAAAGACCCACGTGCTTACAGTCAACTGATTTTTGACAAAGGAGCCAAAAACATACACTGGAAAAAAGATAGCCTGTTTAACAAATGGTGTTGGCAAAACTGGTTAACCATATGCAGGAAAATGGAAATAAACCCCAATTTCTCACCCTGCACAATAGTCAACTCAAGGTGGATCAAAGACCTGGAAGTTAGGCCAGAGACCTTGCAGCTACTTGAAGAGGGCATAGGCCCAACACTTCAACACATAGGCACAGGTAAAAACTTTCTCAACAAGACCCCCAAAGCACAAGCAACTCAAAGGAAGATAAATACATGGGATTGCATTAAACTGAAGAGCTTCTGTGCAGCAAAGGAAACTATCAAGAACCTCAACAGAGAGCCCACAGAGTGGGAGAAAATTTTTGCCAGCTACTCTTCTGATAGAGGTCTAATATCTAGGATATACAGAGAATTCAAGAAAATCACACCTAAGAAAACAAATGACCCAATCAAAAAATGGGCAAAGGATCTAAATAGACACTTCACAAAAGAAGAAATACAAATGGCCAATAAATGTATGAGGAAATGTTCTGCATCATTAGCAATCAGAGATATGCAAATCAAAACTACCTTGAGATTTCGCTTAACTCCAATCAGAATGGCAATCGTAAAAAACATGAGCAACAACAAATGCTGGCAAAGGTGTGGAGAAGTGGGAACACTAATACATTGTTGGTGGGATTGCAAATTAGTGTAACCACTTTGGAAAACAATATGGAGGTTCCTCAGACGAATGGTAATGAACCTACCATATGATCCAGCAATACCACTTCTGGGTATCTACCCAAAAGAATGGAAACCAAACTATCAGACCAACATGTGTGTATCTATGTTTATAGCTGTACAATTTACAATTGCCAAACTATGGAAACAGCCAAGATGTCCATTGACAGATGAATGGATTACAAAACTATGGGATATGTACACAATGGAATTTTACTCAGCCACAAAGAATAACAAAATCATGTTATTTGCTGGGAAATGGATGCAACTGGAAAACATTATGTTAAGTGAGATTAGCCAGTCACAAAGAGTAAAAAAGCATACGTTCTCCCTAATATGCAGATGCTAGGGAGAAGATGGGGCATAAGAGGGTCTACAGATGAAAAAGGAGAGACCCTCGATAAGCAAAGAAGTTGACTTAACCGAAGGGGATGGACAGGGAGGGGGGCACCCTAATGCACATGATGTACTTTCACAAATATATCAAGGTCAATCACTAAACTGAACTTGAGAAGGAGGGAGGGCGAGGGAGTGGGGTGGGAATTGGTGAAGGGGTTAAATGAGAAATGTGTGCATATATGCCTTTATCAGCTTGTACCTAACAAAGATGTATGATTACAATGCACGAATTATTATATTAAAGATAATAACAATAATTAAAAAAATAAAAAACAAATTCGGGCTGAGGATGTAGCTCAGAGGTAGAAAGCCCTTAGGTTCAATCTCCAGTACCAAAAAGAAAAGAAAACACAATGAAATACAAAAAAAAACCCCAAAAAACTCACCTCAAAATAAATGAACAAAAGTTTCACATGGCACAGGAGACTGAATAAGGAAGCTGTTGCCGAAATTCTCTGGAATAATTGACCCAACACCAATTAAGGTGGAAAAAAGGAAGTTTATTACACCAGTGGGCTGAAGTTAGGATAGCTCCTAAAACACTCTGGCCCCCAGCTCCACAAGAGCTCTCGTTTTATAGAACAAAGGGTGGAAGTATGAAACGTGGAAGTTAGTGATTGCAGGAAATTCCTGAGCAAGCTATGATTTAACGACCTACATGATTTATGACCTTTTCTTCAGGCGATTGCCTGGATACATGGCCTTCTATTTTAGTAACTTTTATACCACAAAACGAAGCTCCAAAGACACAGGTGAGGGTGAGCATCTTTATGCTAGGTTTGATGAAGAGTGTACAGACATGGGGAAATATGATAGGAAGACAAAAGTTCTGATCTAATGGTAATAAACAGGAAAACTGAGCAAGTCTTGTCTGTCAGGTCCTTCTCATCTCTGGGTATAGAGAGGGCGCCTATTACATAAGGATTTTATGACTTGATTCAGAGGAGAAGGGTGGGGAGGTCAGGGGGATCATCCTGCTTCTGCTATTTCCTCAAAAGCCAAGGCGCCATGTTTTGGTCCCTGGAGCAGACATACCACATTCCAGTGCAGATATTTGTATTTAAATTGTCCTCTTCCTAACCAGGACTCTCAAGCCCTAACCTCCAAGTCAAAAATGTCAAAGAGCTCAAAACCAGCCACCCTGAGTCATATTCTCTCTGGGCTGGCATTAGGATTATGAGCTGTGCCATGCCAGATCAGTTTCTGGCTCTACAGAGACGTAGCAACGATGGTTCTAATTTAATGCAGTCAGTACATATGAAACTTCTGTGTGTACCCAGCCCCTTTGATGGGCACTGTAGGGACATGGACACAAAGAAATATAAGACAGGATCTTTGACCTTGAAGAGCTTGCCATCTTATTTAAGAGACATTTTAAAATATAAATTAATTAGAAATGGTATAATCATAAAGCATTGTTTCTGTCAGCATTCTCACAGCTGTTGACCACAAATACCTGATTGCTGCAACTTAGGGGAAGGAAGATTTACTTGCTTACAGTTTTGGAGGTTTCAGAGGTCAGTCCACGATAGGCCAGGTTATGTTTGTGAAGCCCAAGGAATGGAGACAGGAAGCAGAGAGAGAGCAGGGGGCCTGTTGACATATATGGTCCCTAAGACCATGTCCCCAATGTCCTACCTCCTCCAGCCCCCTTACCACCCAATAAATACATTAACCCATTAATAAATTTATCCACTGGTGAGATTAGAATCTTCATGATTCAATCATGTCACCTCTAAACATTTTTCCATTCCAGTACACGTGCTGTTCTAGGACACATTATATGCACAAACAATAACAAGTGTTAAACTGAGTTAATGACCAGTGTCTGAATTATGCGATTATGACTGTGTTTGTTGATAAGATGGGCAGAGAAGGAAAGAAGGGGTCCTTGAGCCTGCCCTGAAGTCCTGCTCCAGTTACTTGTCTGTCTGTCCATTCACCCACTATTGTAAATGGTTGTTTCAGATCTTAGTTCTCCAATTCCTCTACCATCATCCTCACTATTAGTTGAAGACTTTACCTTCTGTTTATTGAAGAGATGGAGGCAGTCAGAAGAGGCCCTCTGCAAGCTCCCCCTTAGCACATCTGCCTACCAACTCATTTTTTATTCCATATGTAATGTTTTACTGTTTTCCCTACCATAAATAGGGATAAAGGTAAGCCATCACGTGTAGCCTGTCTTACCTACTCAAGGACCTCACTCCAGAAATTCTTTTCCTTTCCTTGAAATCCTCTCTCTCTCTCTCTCCACCATTTCTATCTTTTTCCATCCTGAGTCTACTTACCCATCTAACCATCAACTCATTTCTCTCTCTTCTCTCATCACAGAGATAATTTCATTATTTTTTTTAAACTACTGCTAGAAGGGCAGGGTAAATTAATTTATCAGTGCACAGAATTTCTACATGTCTGATTCCAGCAGGATAGAAATAAAGCATTTTCCTGAAGGGTGGGGGACAAAAGTACTTCTTTAAAGTAGTTACAGTAAAAAGAAAATTGAGATAAAAAGCAGCACTTGTATATTCCAGTGTGGTTTCACAGCTAAATGTCTAGCAATGTCTGGATTAACAACTCCAGACCTTAGTTTTTAAAAAAAATTTCTGATTTCTTTGAGTTAAAAATATTTAGAACACAAATCATTGGTGGAGTAGGTATTGCAGCAGTTACAGCCATGATAGTTTCAGTCTTTTAACAGGGAATAATTTATCTTATAAATTTGAACTAAAATTGTGTTAGAAGTAGGTGGATTGTTATTTGAGAAAAGAAGTAGGTGGATTGTTTGTTATTTGGGAAAAACCATAGAAAATCCAAAATTGTAGTAAATGCTCAACTGGGAAAAACAGTTTCTAAAATAGTCAATCTATAGGTATCTGTAAGATGAATGTGAAATACTTGAAAAATACATACCTACCTTCAGCCTCAAAGGCAAGCCAATCAATGTCATCTTTTTATATTAGTACTGAGTACCTGAAATGGTAGTTTGCAAATACAGAAAATCATGGCATCTTCCCTTTTCATGCTCAAACCTGGTTACCTGACATTTCAGAAAAATACAGAAATGAAAATCCAACATTTAAAATAATTACTACCTACATTTTTGCTGGGGGGAGGCAGGTGGTCAGAAAGGAGCACCCAAAGCATATATCTGCTACCAGAGATCATTGTGCCATGTTTCAAGACAAGAATCAAAAGAACAATTTTAATAGACTTGTGGAATTTTAGAATTGGACATTTTCTGAGTTAGAAGCGATCTTAAGTCCAGCTCCCTATTCACTTGGTATCTCCAGGAAATAGAAGACGGGGGATCTGATGAGGGATAATGGGGCACAGTGATTCCAAATGGGTAAGAGCAAGGAGGAAGAAGGATGTATTTTGCCGCATATTTCACTAATGTGGCACTTTATGGGCAAGGCAGAGGAAAAATAGGGTGGCTTCTTGGGTGAGGCACTTGTTTGGGAAAAGCATTTCTTCTAGATTTCTGTACTTAAGAAAACAGAGGTAATGCTGAAAGAAAAGAAATTTTAAAACAAAATTGGAAACTTGGTCATGCCTGTGTGCACACCCAATTAAACACTGGAAATAAAAATTATTTTGGTGAAAAAACAAAAAACAAACAACAAAATTGTGGGGGTGGGGAGAGAGGCCAAGCTTCAAGATGATTCAAGGATGGGACAAAAAGAATTGTTTTGGGAAGAATAAATAACTGTTCCCCAAAAGAAGTGTCACAGAGGTTGAGGTAAGACCTGAGTTTTAATCCCAGAAGCATCATAAATAGCTCCATGGCCTTGAGCAACTTATTCATTTTATCTGAGCTTATCCTGGTTGGGATATATTGGGGTTGAAATCCCGGTGGCATCACTGACTGTGTGACCTCAAGCAAGCTATTTGTTCTCTGGGACTCTCCTTACTTATAAAATTAGGATATTAATACCCACCTCACATACTGAGCATACAAAAAGTTCTAATACAGATGCTATTAATGTGAGGATACTTTTAAGTATTTAATACAGACCACTAACTTGTAAAGTCCACCAACTTCAAACCCATCACACTTATGTTATTTGTGCATAGAGTTCTCTGATGGCCTGTCCTTCAGAGTTGGGTCAAGGTCAAGGTGACCTGTTTAAATTGATTTTGGTGTTCCCAATTTTAGTAAGTCACTGTTGGTGGGATTATAAATTAGTATAGCATTATGGAGATCAGTATGGAGGTTCCTCAAAAGATTGAGAATGGAACTATCATATGACCCAGCTACCCCACTCTATCATTCCTCAGTACTTTTCCAAAAGAATTAAAGTCAGAATACTATAATGATATATGGATATTCATGTTTATCGCAGCAGAATTCACAATACCCAAATTATGGAACCAACCTAGGTGTCTGCCAATAGATGAATGGATAAAGAAAAGGTGATAGACACACACAATGGAGTTCTACTCAGCCTTAAAGAAGAACAAATTAATGTTATATGTAGGAAAATGAATAGAACTAGGGAAAATTATACTGAGTGAGTTCACCCAGTCTCAGAAAGCCAAGGGTCCTATGTTTTCTTTCATATATGGAAGCTAGAGAGAAAATAGGAAAGAAAAGATACTTCATGAAAATGAGGGGAAAGACCAGCAGAATAGTGGAAGGGAATTGGGAGAGGGATGTTGGGAGAGGGAAGAGGAGGCTTGAGAAAAGAAACAGACCAAATAACATTCTGTTCATATAGGAAGCTGTCACTACCGATCTCACTAGCATGTATGAGGAAGGAGGAGGGTATAGTGGGGGGTGGGGATATGGTGGGACATTCACCCAGAAATTTTGTGTGCATATGCACATATGAATGTTTCACCCTGAATCTCTCTATGATGTATAATTACAATTCACCAATAAAATTCCAAGAAACCCCAAAGCCTTGAGAAATGAGACAAGTAACAAAGCTCACAGGATGTCCCAGCTGCTATAAAATCCACCGCCATCCTTTCCATTCATTCACAGTGGACACCAAATCTAAATATTCACCCTTAAGAGTCACCTAGAAGAATTCAAAGTTCTGAAATTTTATCCAAATCACAAAATAGTCACACCAACTTTTCTGTCATATTTAATAGCTATAATTTAGAGGGATATTGTTTCAAGTATTTGGGGAATACATTGTTTGAGCATTTATATGATTTTGATATTCCATTACAGTTGCAGCTGTAATATTTGTTCAGTCCTATTAGATTTCTAGATGATTGATTAGCTGAGTGAAGTGGGAGACATACATAAATGTGGGTCAGAGGGGACAAGTTGAAGAGACTCAGAGTTCTAACTTCCTGTCTACATCAGGACAGTGGTCTTCCCTAAAAATATGAACAATCCCTGGAAAGCTTATGGTTCACTGGAGTTTAACATGAATTACTTTGGGTTGCACATAAATGGGAGCTTCTCATACATATTTTAGCCAGTCCGTGTTGCCTTCCAACACCTACCATTCCTTCACTGAAAACGGCTTCCATGACTAATTTCAAAAAGGAGGCTACAGACTAAACTGGTTACTTGTAAAAGACCACACAGACAATCCCCACATGCTTTTTATCCCTCCTAAAATCCTGTTATGGAGACTCTGTACTGCTCTGCACATCTCTTAATTCAGCTTTAATCTTCTGTACTCCTCCCCAAACCCTTCTATTGTGCCCTGTGCAACTCAGAGTGCATCCTCAACAAAACTCCCCATTTCTTCATCTCCTTTACTTATCCTTTTTGCTCTGAAAGCCATATGTGTATTGCTTTCTTCCAGGCCTCTATGTGGGGACCATTTAATTTTTTCTTTCTGTATGTCATGAGCAATAAGGTTTTGAGATGATGAACAAATGTCCTTCTTATTCCAGATGATTTTTTGCTTCCTCTTCCCTAAACCATTCCATTTCCAGCTGCTCTGCCTCTCTCCCACTGATGCCATTATGCATGGTCTGTCTTGCTATTCTTCTCTAGTTATTAAAGAGCTATTATCTGGATCATGGCCCTCCTTTCTACTACTTTTTTGTTTCCATTCTTAAGTATGTCAGCATCCATGTGTACAGACCATAGGACAACCTAATATTTCAACTCCTTGGCATCCCTACCTCAACTATCCATGCCCCCTTCTATCCATTCCCCAAGTATCTATTTCCCTCAACTATCCATGTCCCCTAGATATTGTTAACTGAATTACTTTCAAAATCTCCATTTCAAGTCCAACTACCAACATACCATTTCTATTTTTATAACTTACTTATAATCCACCCCAAATATTCTTCATCCACATTGGGGTCTGTGGTTCTTTGATTCTAACATGTTTCCCTGTTCATTACTCCCTTATCCCCTCAGTTTCCCCTTTCCTCAGCTTAGCTTCCATGACCAATTGCTTTACTTCATCCCCTGTGTTTACCTTATTTGGGCTTTCTCCCATTATGCTTGTCAGGCAAAACTCCAAATCCAAATCTCTGTTTGCTCCACTCCATGCATACACCTGAGCAGCTGAAGCTGGAGAAAACACATGATCAAGATGAATGGTTTCACTTTAGATTTTTGACTAGAACTATCAAGTCAGTATTCAGTACTACTGGAAATCTAAAACCTTTCAAAAAAAAATGTGAACACTGGGGAAGAGGACAAAACTGGAAGCAAGAAGATGCAGGAAGGTTCAGATGAGAGATTCAGATAAGAATCTAGGGCACAGACCAGAGAACTGGTCAAGGGAATGTGAGTCAGGATAAATTTCAGAAATATTTAAGAAGTGCGATTGACAGGATTAAGTGAGTAGAACTTAATGGTGGCAATGGGAAAATCAGCTTTGTTGATATCATGGACTGGAAGATTAAGTCATTTCTAAATTTAAGATTTTATCCAGAATATCTCCTTGGAGAAAACTTGTTAGGAGGTCATTTCTTCTCCAACAAGCCCATTTCTTTCCACCCTGACATCATTCTCCAACAAACTTCTTACCTCAGCTTTCTCAAAAAGAATCCTAGAAGCTTTATTTGATTTCTTTTTTTAAAAAATTTCACTCTACTACTACCACTTATTATTAATTGTCTCCAGGATGAGGGGGTGGAGCTGATGCTTATTAGGTATAAGGATATTTAAAAAAAAAAAAGAAAGATTAGAGCAAACTGAGTAGGATATAAAAAGTGAGGAATATGCTAATTACAGTTTGAAAGACCAAGTCAGCTAGAGGGAATTACAGGGAGAGCCTTTTAATTTAAAAGATAGAAGAAATTTAAGGATTTCTATTTCCATATTAAGTGACAGGGTGCAATTTACAATTAGGTATAATGGTTAAAGACATAGCCCTTGGAATTATAGCAGCTGTCTATCAGTTTACTCACCCAGAATCTATTAACCCTTCTGTTGTTGCCATCCTGATATTCTTGGGGATGCAACCCCTGTTCTCCCTTGAGTGGGCTCACTGTTCCCCATTATCTTACTCTCTTATGCTTACATATATGTGCATATTTGACTATTGGTTTGTTTGGTTTATTATCTATATATCCCCTAGAATGTCAGCTCCATGACGTTAGTGATTTTGATTATGTTGTTCACTGTTGTATTTCAGAACCAAAACCAGAACTTGACACATGAGTGTCGGTTTGAGTAAGATTGACCTCATGCCTACTACAAAGATCATGATGGAACTCAGTCTTAAGAAAATGAACATTTTCTACTCTGTTAGTAGCAATGATTGACTTAGGATGGGCACATAACTATAGCTCTGGAAGTGTTAGCATGTACTTTTGGACTTTCACAGGGGTCACATAAGAGGGCTAAGGACAGAAAGTTTCCATTTGTCTATTCAAATGGAAACAGATCTGAGAGAGAAAAAGAACATGACCAAATCCTGATGTCCTTATTTAAGACCCTGGATCAAGACAAGCATATTACATCAGTGAATAAATTCTACCTTTTGTTTAATTTTGCTCAACTTTGCTGAAGTTGAATTGCATTTTCTACCATTTACAACCAAAAGAGTCCTGGCTCATTCAGGCTGTAACTGAAGTGGTATGAATAAAGAAATCATATGGACAGAACAGATAGTGTAAGATTAGAATAAGAGGAAAACCACATTTCATGGATGAATGGAAGGAGACTGAAAAGAAACAAACTGAAGTAAAAGAAAAGGGAGAAGAGTGGTTTACAGAAACCAAATGAAGAAAGAATTTCAAAAATTAAGAGGAGAGGTTAGCAATATGGAACTCAAACTCATAAGAATCACTGAAGGACTTACTAATACACAGATTACTAAGCCCTACTCCCAGCAGCTATTGGGTGAGGTTAGTAAATTAAGTGTCTTATAAGTTCCCAGGTGATATTAATATTTGATATTTGAGAACCACTGATATGTAGCTTTTGAGAAAGGTGAGATATTAAAAGGACTTATTGGACTTGAAAATGTGGTAAAAGAGAAAAGAATCTATGTTGTGTTGAATGGAAGAAGATGCAGGAAGTTAACAATTTGGGGAAAAAACAATGGAGGCAGTGATAATAGATGATTATTTTATTATATTTTTCCTTTGATACAGGACTAATATCTAGAATATTCAAAGAACTTTAAAGACTTAACACTAAAACACTGAAATGAGTCAATGGGCAGCTGGAACTAAATAGATGCCTCACAAAAGAAGAAATATAAATGGCCAATAAATATATTAACAATGTTCAACATCATTAGCAATTAGGGAGATACAACTCAAAACTAAACTGAGATTCCATTTAACCCAAATTAAAATGGCAAGCATCAAGAATAAATGATTATTTTAAAAGAAAAATAAATAAATGAGGAAAAGAAATCAGCTATAGAGAGTTGGGAGAAAGCCCTTTTATTTAACGATGGAGGAAGTTTGAGCAAATTTCTGTGATACTGGCAAAGAATTGAAGTCATGAGAAGCAAAAGATATAGGAGGGAAGGGAGCAAGTGCTGGTGTAATGTGTTGAAGAAGGACCAGAGAAAATAAGTGAGGGTCCATGGTGGAGGGGCAGGGAACGGACACAGAAGTGGAGAGGTTTATGGATGGAGAGGCCATGTTTGGATTGCCCAGTTTTTTTCCTATCAAATAGAAAACAGGCTCATATGCTTTGAGCAAGGGAGAAAGTAAAAGAGCAGGGGATTTAGAGAGAGGAGGAAGTTTGAAATAGCTGCTGAGAAGAAAGAGAGAGTGTTGACCATGGGCAGCCCTAAGTTTTGTTCAGTGCACCCAGGGCTCAGCTGCAGTTGGAATCCAAACTAAAGAGTGGAGAGATTTTTCCCCAAACAATGCTTGGGAACCCTGGGTTTAGTGGGATGTGTCCAGAATAGGAGTGACTTTCTTCCTTTCTTTTTATTTTTTTCTTTTTGAAAACAATAATACCTCCACTAATGAGTGCTCTGGGAATAAAGCTCTTTACTATGAAAACAGGCAGCCTGAAAAACAAAAACATGTCTGTAAATCATGAAAGTAGAACTTTTTTAGCTTTGTAAGAAAATTGCTTAGTACACAGTTTCTTTATTTCTTGGACTAGACTCTAGTCTAGGTCAACGTGTAAAACTTCTGAAGATTATCTTTTGACCCAGGTTCTCCTGACCCACTTGTAGGGTTTCACATCTTTTTCTATCTTTAATCCCCTCCAATTTCCCACTGGAAAACCTGGGAGTTGGATATTGGTATTGTTTCCATTGATTACAAATTGTTGGTATCCCTCAGTCAAGGTTTTGCTCTAATTGGAATGGTGTTAGACTTTTCTTCCTTAAAAGAAGAAGGATGGCTGGATGTGGTTTGGCCTCCCAGCCCCCCTCCCCCCAAAAAAGTGTGAAAGAGCAAACCAACTCCCCCATGACCTTTTCTTTCTTTTTCTTTTTTTTTTTTTTGCGGTACTGGGGATTGAACTCAGGGGCATTCTACCTCCGAGCTATACCCCCAGCCCTATTTTTAATTCTTTATTTTGAAACCGAGTCTCACTGAGTTGCAGAGTGCCTCACTAGGTAGCTGAGGCTGGCCGCGAACCCGGATCCTCCAGTCTCAGCCTCCCGAATGCTGGGATTACAAGCGTGCGCCACCATGCCCAGCTCCTCATGACCTTTTAAGATGTGCATTAATTCATTTATAAATGTGGAGCCCTCATGACCCAAATACCCACCATTGGGTCCCACCTCACAATACTGTAGCATTAGAGATTGTTTCCAGCTCATAAATTTTGGGAAACACATTCAGCCCATAGCAGTAGTTTATTTGAGGTTGATCCCAAATAACATTGATAAGGGAATAAGTAAGAGAGAGAGTGAATGAAGTCAATAAAAGGGTGCATTAATGAAGAGGGTTCCTTTGTGGTTATTTCTGTTCCACTGGGAAACTTTTGAAGACTGCAAAGAGTTTTCCCCTGCCAAAGGGAAAAGGAATTGGGGCATTAATGTATACTCTCCTATTTGCCACTAGGTGAGGACTGCTCTTGGTATGTTCACTCCTTGTTAGGGTTTTGATATAGAATGTTCCTAGAAAAGCTCATTTGTTGGCAATGCAACAATATTCAGAGGTGGGGTGTGGCTGAAGGACATGGGTCCCTGGGGGCATGGCTTTTAGGGCTAAGTCTGTCCCTGGCCACTTCCCGTCTTTTTCTCTGCTTCCTGGTCACCATGAGCTGAGAGTGACCTTTTTTTTCCACATGCCCCAAAGCCCTGCTGCTGAGCTGCTTCTTTCTGCCTTGGAGCTGGCCAGCCACGGAGATAACCTCTAAAACTGTGAGTCAAATAAACCTTTCCTTCTCTAAGTTGTACTTGTTGTATATTTTGGTCACAAGGATGAAAAAGCTGAGTAAAACATTCCTCAGCATTTCTGTCCTACCCTGCAGGTGGACAAAGCACATGCTTGCAGGTAGGAAAATCCTCAGGCAGAGGGTGCAGGTGCTTTCAGTAGAAAACCACTAGTGACTGAGAAGTTACATCAAGAACAAAGCAACAAGGCAAATATGGCAGTATCTGTCAAAAATTTTAATGCATATAGCCTTCTATGCAGTAATCTCACACTCTATACACTTCTGTGCTTGATAAATGCACACATATATACACATGGGTATTCGTTACAGAATTATTTTAGTAACAAAATATTGGATACAATCTTAATGTTCATCAGTAGAGAACTAGTTAAATGACCTATATGTATTAATACAGAAAGACCTCTAACATAGTACTTTTTAAAAAAGAAGATTTATAAATGTTTGAATAGAGTAGTATGCTACTATATATATGCACCCCCTATAGAACATCACACTGGAATGATACACAAGAAACTGGAAACAATTTCTCTGGCATAGAAATTGAGAATGGAAGAAAGAGTAGACAAGGTGGAAGAAAAATATTTTTTTTACTAAAATCTGTTGTCTAATTTTTAAAATATGCTCATATACAATCTATTAAGAAATTAAAATTCTAAGTGAATTGGAGTTGTTGCATGTATGTGCGTAGCTATTAACAAAACAAATCCAAATTTCTTTCCCTCCTACTATTCTCTAGCTCCAATTCCAATGGAATAGAATCCCAAAGGACCTTGACGGTTTTCTGGAGCTCTGAGATGGCCTGATGTTGGGATTATTCCATTCTGAGCCAATTATGAAAGTGGTGTCCTCTAGACTTCTTCCCCTAATGCATTTTTCAAAGATCTCTGTTTGCCTGTGACCCAAAGACATGGTGGCTGATAAATGTCAAGACAAACACAAACAACAAATACACTCTGGCTCAAATCAGGCTAAGATGTTCTTGATAATATGTTGCCAGCAGAAGTGTTCTCACATTTGAAGAAAACCCTTCAAGTGGTCATGACATTCTTTAGCAGAATAACCCCTCCCCCTGTGGGTGCCCGGAATGTCTCCACATTTAGCTGGACATTGGCATATCACACAAGTGCCTAATTATCATAGGTCTTAATTGTGAGGAACTGGTGCTTTTTCTGGAGTGCCAGGGATAGAGGAACTAATTTGCCCTTCTGAAACTAGTTAGCTGCTGCTGTTTCTTCTGCTGTCTCAGCCTCTCTATGGAGGTTGGGATTAATTAGCTAAATGCTCAACTTAATAAGAACAGACAGCCACATTTAGCAGAGAATGCCCAGATTATATGGATTAATTTTTGGCAAGGAGTAGGGTTAGAGGTATGGAATTTCTATTTCTCTTTGTTGGCACCAGTGAAGAATAATGACAAAGATAATAATTTTTATCTGGATTATTGCAAAAGCAACCCTGAATACTCTTCCTATCTCCAGTCATGCAACTTTTAAAATCATCTTCCAAGATATGGCCATAGTGGTTTTTTTCCAAAACGTGGATATACTTTAATGATCTATCTCTTGAAACTCTCCAATAGTACTCTATTTTCCTCTAAAGTGAAGTTCATTTTATTAACTAGGATACTCAAAGCCTTTTACCATGGTTCATCCCCTTGCTAACTTTTCTAGCCACATAACTTACCATTTCCCATATTTATATTTTTGGTAGTGTTTACTGATTCTTATATGTAGCTCAGGTTTTCCTATATTTCCAAACTCAGAGATGAGGACTTCTGGGCTCCAACAACCCTGCTATAACCTTTCCCTGTGGTAGTACTTATCATTTTATGCTTCCTAGTCTATATCCTTTATTAGATGGCAAACTTTTCTATGAAGAGTCTTTTCTTTACATTCAATAAAAGCACACATTAATAGAAGTTGTTTTCATACAGTAAATGCCTTCTACCCTTTTCCCATCAAGTATCACCAACAGGATGCTTCCAGATCACCACCTTTTGTAAACCCCTCACTCCACTCTTAGCTATTTTGATCATGGTTAAGAATGGTGTTGCAGGTTGGGTTTCTCAAGGGGAAGATTCTGCAATGAAGATTAGGGTAAAGAAATTCTGAAGAAATTCTCCTGAAATCAGCACTTGTGGAGGAAGTGAAAGAAGCAAGCTGGCAAGAGTCAGAAGTTAGGCTTTGGTTCAGTAGCAACAAGGCCTTAGCTGACCCCTCAGGAAAGCTCAGAAGCCAGGGAAGTCCTTTAGGTCTGGTCCAAGTTGGGATAGAGAGGCTGAGCTTTTATATCCCTTCATCAGCCGGACATGGGTTGCAGACTGTCCCTGGAAAGGGTCCTGACTTTGCGAGGTGGCTCTCTTTGGCCAAAGGCAATTACTCTAGAGGCCTGAGAACTGAGGGCTATTGGTGGACAACAGTTTCAGCATTTGAGGGAAGAGGTCTTTGAGTCCTGAAAGGGGACCATGGCAGTGCAGCATTCTGTATCAATGGTAAATATGAACTGTGGAGTCAGAATGCCTACGTTAAAATGGGAGCCTCATCATTCATTCACCAAGTGTTTAATTTACCTATGACTATGTGAACACACACACACACACACACACACACACACACACACACACACACACACACCCATGTACCACATTAATGGCTTACAGAGCAACAGTCATCTATTTAGATCATAAACCTGAAATCTGGACAGGGTTCAGTGGGGACAGCTCACTTTTGTCCCACATGTTTTTAGTTGGAATGGTTGGTACCCCCTACCAAGCTGATCTCATCCACATAGATGCCTGTGTGTCTGTTCACGGGTGTGTGGACTCCGTGATGATGATGAGGGTGATCTGCGGGGCTGATGAGCCAGTCCATGACATGTTTAATGTATGATTCCATGTGTCATGAGAATTTCACAAGAATGTCATTAAACAGCCCAACTACCTCATGTGAAATTGGCTGTGGACAATCTGTGTTAGATGAGAAATGTGTTCAGATAAATTTATTCTGTTAATAGTTTGAAGAAGATGATGTCTATATAAAGAAGAAATATGTTAGACCAGATGCCAAAGTCTATAATGTACATAGATTTCCTTGGATTCCGTTTTAAGTTGGTGTTTAATTCCACACCTAGTACTCCTGCGAATGTTTGTGGTTTCATAGATTCATGCACTTTGAATTTTGGTCACATGCAGCCTCATGGCAGCTGTTCTTGTCCCTCAGCATTTTGAATGACATCCTAATGCCAGTAGAAAGCAAGTTAAATACAAAAGTGTCAAACAGTTGGATTGCTCATGCAAGGTTGGAAGAGCCACTTCCAGCTCCTTTACATGGCTGGAGATTTCAACATGACCTTGCTTCAAGCTGGCTTGGGTTTCCTCACAGGATAGTGGCTGTAGTCCAGGTATGCACACAGCAAGATAGCGAGGCAGAAGCTGTATCACCTTTTGTGACCTAGTTTTGGGAGTCACAGAGCATCACATTTTGCTAAGGGCATTCATTTGTATGGTCTGAATACTTGTCCCCACCTCCCACCAAAACTCAAGTTGGAATTTGATTGTCATTGTCACAATATTAAGAGGTGAACCTTTAAACCTTTTTGATTAGGTCATATGGGCCCTGCCCTCATGAATGGTCTAATATCTCTGTCATAAAAGTGGGTTCATTATAAATTTCCCTTCATTATAAATCACCCAGTCTTCGTTATTTTGCTACAGCAGCACAAACCAGGTTTAAGACAGGCGTCAACGCGTATTGTAAGAAGAACACGTGCCATCGAAGTTCTTATTATGACTATTATTGGAAAACATAATTTTCTACAATCTGCCTTCTGGCCACAACAATTCATACCCATTCTTATGCCAAATATACTATACCCCTTGTCCTAGACACCAAAATCTCCGTATATCATCAGGTGCAGCCACTCTACTACCATTCTAAAGAACTGTGGCTAAAGAAGCAAGTTGTCTGCTTCTCTCACACCAACACGTAACGTGTAACATGTATAGAAGAACCTCATGTATAATATAACTTCCACTCAAATAGGAAGAAAATGAGAAATACATAATTGCTGTGGAGTTATAATAATTTTGAAATTCAGCCTGCCACTATTGTTAAATGCTTGCTTAGGGCTTATTCTATTCCTTCTGAATGTTTCCCTACACTCTTGATTCTGTTCTCTGATTCTGAATTATACTTCATCTTCCATAAATGGCAACTTATACTTACAGCTGAGTATTTTTCCTCAGTCTATATCCTTGTCCAACACACTTTATTAATTTTGTATGTTTTTTTAGTCCAAATTGGCAGTGTTTCCACCAGAATAATTTTATTAAAAACTTCCTGGATTTTCTATGAATCATACTGATGTATTTGAATTAGAAAAAGTAACATTTACAAACCGATTTGAGATAGATAGGCTCTTCTTTATCTATGCCCCCCTGTAAGTGTTCTAAGGACATCACCCTTAAGACTCTTACAAACCCATTGTTTTATAGAAATATATCTATGAGATATTGTCCTCATATCCTTTGTAATCCCTTTATCTGAACTCATTGCTGGTGTATTACCCTAAATATTTCTGAAATTTTAACAAAGGGATTTATAGTCACATGCTATATTTGATTCGTTTGCCTTAAAACCATTTATAAATTTGAAAATCTTGGAGAGGCTTAGAATGGGAAACAATTTTATTTTCAAATTCAGAAAATCCTGGCTCATTTATATATAACAGCTTGTTCTTTAGCTCATCTATCTCCTCTCACATTTTGTAGGTAGTGAGAAGAAGCAAGACGAGTCTTCCAATATTCTTCTTGGTTCCCATTAGCTAAGTCCCAAATTCTCTAGGTACATTTTCTTTTGGCCATGCAACCTCAGTGCCAAACTTTCTGCCACTATATAACATGGGAACCTTTTCTTCTTGTTTTGACGAAGATTTTACTCACCTCCTTTTCTCATGACCTTTTTGAGTTTTTTCAGGCTTTCATTAACATTCTCCTTGGGACCTTTTATGTTTCTGCCTACTATCCCAAAGGCAATGTCACACATTTTACATTTGTTATGGAAACATACTACTTCCAATATCAACATTTTCTTAATTTATCTACTGTGCCATAATAGAACATGCCAAAATATATGGTTTAAAATGAGGCCAGTCACTTTTTGGTTCATGAATGTTCAACCTGATCAAGGCAGAGCAGGGATATTTCATTCCTGCTCCACCCAATGGGGACAGCTTGTCTAGTGCTAGAGTATCTACTTATAAGATGGCCTAGTCACATGACTGGCAACTTGGTGCTAAGTACCTGTATTTTCCTGGTGCGCCATCCCATTGGGTGGCCTGGGCTTCCTTATAGCATGGTATCTAGATCATGATGCCAAGAGTCCTAAGAGAACCAGATGGACGCTGTCCTGCCTATGTCCTAGGCTCAAAAGTCAGATGGTGCCACTTGTGCCACAGTCATAAGCTTGCCCAGAGTTAAAGGGAGGAAACAGAGACCCAAGCCACATATGAGAAGAATGTCAAAGACTCATTTAAGAAGAGTATGTATGATGGGAGATATATTTTAAAAATTTAATTTAACTCAGGTATATTACTTAACCTCTCTGTGCCTCAGTATATTCCCAAAGTGTAGTAACTGGGGGAAGACACACGGCTGCAGTTGTTCTGACTAGCACAGAATGAAGGGAACCTATGGTTTGTTTTTATCCTTTGCATTGGGCTTCTATGAACTACAGTCCAAGGTCAAATCTGGCTCACTGTCTGTTTGTGTCAATAAAGTTTTATGGGAACACAGACACAGACATTCATTTATATATTGTTTATGATTGTTTTTCACATTATAACAGCAGCTTGAGTAGTTGTGACAGAGATCAGATGGCTTGGAAAGATTCACTATCTTTTCCTCCATAGAAAAAGTCAACTGACTCCTGCTTTACATCCTGCTCAGTCATAGGGTGTGATGGAAAATGCTAGTCTCATTGAACCTCACAGATGACCTTTTTGATTGTGCTCTATTCTATGGCTAAGGATGCCTAGACTCACAAAGATGACTATTTAGAAATAACAATCTTTCTTTTTCTTTGTAAAATCTATTAACTGTGCAGTTTGTTCTGTGCTGCTAAACATTTTACACATACTCTTTCCTTTTATCCATAGCAAACACATAGGAAGGCCCTATTTTGGTTCCCAATTTATGTCGAGGAAAGTGAAAACTCAGGCAAGGCAATTTGTCCAATTATATAGAGGCAGAGTTGGAATTCCAGCTCAGGTTTTCCTAGTCCAGAGCCAGTGTTCTGAACCATGGCAGCAGCCCTTTCTCAAAGCGAGGTCTGCATTACACCTATTTCAGGACCACCCATCTGAGACTCATTGCAGAACTCAAGGTTTTTGACCCTCTCTTTATATTGGGATCACCTAGAGAGGACAGTTAACTATATAGGTGCTATGAAAAATATGGACTTACAGATTGAGAAAGTCTTTAATTGGTCTCCAGGCATCTCTGGTTTTTTTTTTTTTTTTTTCCTTTCCACAAATTCCCTTGGACATTTTATTATCATTCAGGGTTTAGAAATATTGGTTCCTACTCATTGGAACCAGGTCCTTCTAACTCCTACTTAGGGGTTCACTGGGCAATATTATTGTTCAACTCACATCTTTCTATCAACCCCACTTAATCCATTTTACCACTGTGTCTACCAAAGATACCTTGACAAAGGCTATAAAAAGTGCTGAACCAAACCAGGAAGGGACTTTAGTTGAATGACCAGGAGGTAGGCACATCTGTTCCCATCTGGCCTGACTTTCTCTGGAGCATGCATGCATTCTGTTCTGCAGTAGGAAGAACATGGATAGTGGTAACTCAGATCCCCACTTTGGAGCTATAGAGAATTGGAAAGACTGGAAGAGGAAAAGTGAGGAAATCTGGGAGAGGAAAAGTTGGCAGCTTCTACAGATGAATGAGTAGCTTCTGGCCCACCACAGTGATGGTTGAGCTTTTACTCTCACCCTTCTTCTGTCTTCAATATCAACTTATTTTCAGAGGATTTTAACATGGAACAGAAATGAAAATGACAGCTCTAACCAGCCAAATCCAGAGAAACAATTTTTTTAGGTCATCATTACACATGTGAACTCATCTAAACCTCAGCATTTGAAAGTAATACAACATTTGTATCTCTGTTTTATATATAGTGGTTTGGATTTATGCACAGAAGTTGTGATTTCTACATATATTACAGAGGTTTGGTGAGTTGCTCAATCAGCATGACACAGAGTAGAAAGAGAGAAGCTTTCTAATCAGACTTTTCACATTCATAAAGAATTTTAAAGCCTTGTGATGGGTTAGGCAGTAGCTTTTGAAAAATCACAGTCTCTGGATGTAGGGAAAGATGTTCTCTTTTCTATTTTGCTCATTTAACCTGTTGCAAAACTCAACAATATTTTGCAAAACTTGACAGTGTCTTGGATTTTTAAAACTTTGTTTTGGAACCAAGCTATTAGATGAGGTCTCCATGGCCCATAATTGCACATGTTGCCCTCAGGTGACTGACCACTCTGGCAAAGTCATGGACAAAATGGGATGAATTGGTTAGCTTATTTAACTTGGACAGAGAATTCAGTTATTATTTTACTAACCTCACAAAATATGACCTACTCACCAACATTTCATAATCAACATTTCTCATCTCTTCTTTTTTTCTCCATCTTTCCCTCTTTCAGGAACAAACAGAATTCTCTCCTCTTGTGTAGAGCAGTTCTTTTCCTCCCTGGCCCCACTGCCTCAACTTCTACTCCAAATAAACTTAACCTAGAATTCCTTGAAATGAACATCATGCTGGAGAATAGTTTTGTCACAGTTCTTTTTTTTTATATGCCACCCTGTTCCAAATGGACATGTTTTGCAAGGGGTTCTCCTAATCTGTGACAATCTCTCTTTCCATTTGTCATATGAACCCCAAAATAATTGCTATGGAGCACCATATACAAAGTATATGACTATCTCTGTGGCCCAGTAAAACTCTCTTGGCTTCTCTGATCTTGGGTATCTCATCTAAGAAAGAAGAGAGAGAAACAAAGCAAAATGAAATGATTTCTAAGATTCCTTTCTATTCTGACATGTCCTTTGTATTAGGCACTGGATTCAATGCAACAGGCCCTAGGAATCTTTTGCAGGTAGCCTGGAAACATGTGCCAGAACAAAACAGAGAAACAGCAGCAGCAAGGTTGATCCTTAGGCCTTTCCTAACCATGAGGTAGCAATGGCTGTTAGCATCTCCGTCGTTCTCAGAGGTCCCTGGTCTCGGCTCTGTTCCCCTACAGTGATGTATTATTTAAATAATTGTTGACAAGTTCATTACTTAGAAATAACAATATAAAAATATCTCCCTCTTAATTTTGAAGTATTGGAAGTACCTTGCAGAAATTGCAAAAAATTGGGTAAATACTGGTCAGAAAAGCACAGAGGACGACAAAGGTCACCAATAAGTCAGTCATGCAGATATTGCTATTGTTAAACCATTAGTACATTTGCTTTTAAAAATTCACCATGTTGTTTCATAATTAGTTCTATTCACTCAGCAATAGCTTAAACTTTTTCTTTTTATTCTGAGATTTCTGGGGGCTCAATTGGATTGCCTTTTGTTGAGAGTCATAATTTATTTAATCAAGCCTCTCTGGTTGTATATTCAGGAATTCCCTCCACCCCTGATTTTTTATAAACAAATATTTAATGAATTACTTCCCTACCAGAAATCACATATCCTAATTTCTGATTTTGTGTGTGTGTGTGTGTGTGTGTGTGTGTGTGGTACTGGGGATTGAACTCAGGGTCATTCTAGCTCTGAGCTACATCCCCAGCCCTATATTATTTTTTATTTTGAAACAGAGTCTCACTATGTTACAGAGGGCCTCACTAAGTTGCTGAGGCTGGCCATGAACCTGCAATCCTCCTATCTCAGTCTCCCAAGATTACAAGTGTGGGCCACCACATCTGGCTTCTGATGTTCTTACCAGATATTCTTAGTGGTGAATTTCTAGGGTATAAGTTATATGTATTTGAGGTTTTTTTATGTAAATGATCAAATTGTCTTCCAAAAATGTTCTTGATTTGTATTTACTCTAGTGGTATAAAAAAGTGAGTCTTCCTGGCACCTTTGCCAACCATTAGTGATGACCAGTGATCATATTGGCCAAGTGCTCTGGGTAGTGGCAAAGTCCAATGTGGCACCCATACTCTTGATAGTGCCCTTTGATTGTGCTGTGTTTATGAAATACCTGCAAATAGAACAAGAAGCAAATAGCAATGTTGATTATTTAGGGTCAGTCATCCAAAAGTACGAAACACACACCAAGGATCTTAACCTGGTGTCTATGAACCTTGTCTCTGACTCTTATCCCACTTAATATAAGAATCTGCTCCAACCTGAACACACCTGTTTAAACCAGAGGCCATGGCTGCCACTAGAAGTCTAAATATAAATAAATGGGTTTTGAAATCAGGAAGAGTGAAGGAAATCTGCTCATAGCGTGTGCACTGTGCACTTGTCATAGGGATTAACTCATTTCAGCCAAAAAAACAATGTGATTATTTTTTATACCTATTTTACCAATGAGTAACTGAAAGAGTCTGAAATGTCCTCCATGGTCATGCAGCTAATTAAGAACAGATCTGGGAACTGAAACACAGTTATTAGATGCTAAACCAGCACTGTTTCTAACACAGAACCTTTCTTGGAAAGGGAGAACAAGACTGGATAACAAGCATAGAGACAGAGATAGTGTTGGTTATTAGTAGCATAATGCCTAGCACACCATGGGGCTTAAATGCATTTGTTTTGTCTATCTTCAAGTTCACTCAATTCCCTGAACTTTAACTGTGTACTGATGAGATGCCGGGCAATTTACATGCATTATTTCATTTACTATCCATGGGCCAACTCCATGAGGTTAGTCTTCTTTTTTTATTTTTAACATCTCAAACATATCTAAAAAGGAAGAAAGGCATAATGGACCCCCATATACCTATCATCCAGCCTCAGTGATTATAAATCTGTGCCTTTTGTTGTTTTATGTATTTTTATTGGTGTACAATAATTGTACAGAAGAGTGGGTTTCATTATGGCATATGTGTGCATGCATGTATCATAATTTGACTAGTCTCACCCTCCCAATCCCTTTCTTTCTTATCCCCTCCCTCCTCCCTCCTCCTGATACTTTTCCGCTACCCTAATAGTCTCCCTTCTGCTTTCATGACATCCTTTTTTCCATTTTAGCTTCCACATACAAAAGAAAACACACAGTACTTGTCTTTCTGAGTCTGGCTTATTTTGCTTAACATGACACTCTCCAGATTCATTCACTTTCCTGCAAATGACATAATTTCATTTTTCTTTATGGCCAAACAAAACTCCATTGTGGATATGTATCATCTTTTCTTTATTCTGTCCTCTGTTGCTGATGACACCTAGGCTGATATTCCATAACTTGGCAGTTGTGAATTTTGCTGCAAGAAACTTGGGTATGCATGTATCACTATAGTGTGCGGACAATTCTTTTGAACAAACACCAAATAGTATAGCTGGGTCATATGGTAGTTCTATTTTTAGATTTTTGAGAAATCTCCATACCGATTTCCACAGGGCTGCACTAATTTACATTCTTACCAACAGAGTATAAAAGCCCCTTGCCCCCTTGCCAGCATTTATTGTTATTTGTATTCTTGCTGATTGCTATTCTGCCCGGAGTTAGATAGAATCTTGATACAGTTTTGATTTGCATTTCTTTGATGGCTAAAGATGTTGAACATTGTTTTCATATAATTGTTGGCTATTTGTGTTTCTTTTTTTGAGAAGTGTCTGTTCAGTTTGTCAGTTTATTGAATGGGTTGTTTTTTGATGTTGAGTTTTTTTAGTTCCCTTATAAATTGTTTGTTAATCCTATCAGAAGAGTAGCTGGCAAAGATTTCCTCCCATTCTAAGGTACTCTTTTTACATTGTTGTTTCCTTTGTTGTACAGAATCTTTTTAGTTTAATGCCATCCCATTTATCTATTCTCGGTATTATTTCCTGAGCTATAAGCGTTCTAGCCAAGAAATTGCTGCCCGTGGTTGTACTTTTTTTTCTTGGTGCATGTGTGTGTGTGTGTGTGTGTGTGTGTGTGTGTGTGTGTGTGTGTGTGTGTTAAGGTCAAAAAGTGCTAAGCAGGGTACAGTGGTGCATGCCTATAATCCTAGTACTTGGGAGGCTGAGATAGGAGGATTGCAGGTTTGCAGTCAGCCTCAGCAATTTAGTGAGACTCTCAGCAACTTAATAAGACCTTAATTCAAAATTAAAAAAAAAAAAAAGGGCTGGGGATATACCTCAGAGGTATAATGCCCCTGGGTTCAACCCCAGTGCCAACCAAAAAATAAATAAGAAAAAAAGTGCCAGATTTGGGGTGAGACACTGTTAGATTAAAGAAAACTCAAAAACTATTTCAACCAAAAGCAATGGTAGCCCTTATTTGGATCCCTATTTTAACAAACTAAATGTAAAAGGACATGTTTGACACTTCCAAAGAGAAATGAACCCAAACTAAGAGGGCATTAGGAATTATCATGAATATTGTCAAGAATGAGAATGGTACTGTGGTTTTGCTGCCCAAAAAAAGTCTTTGGATGTTTCACATTACAACATGGGTGAACCTTGACAACATTATACCACGTGAAGGAAGCCAGACACTAAAGGACAAATACAGTGTGATTCCACTGATATGTGGCCCCTAGAATAGTCAGATTCATAAAGACAGAAAATAGAATGGGGGCATCCAGGGTTGGGTGGGGAAGGTTTTATAGGGAGTTGGTACTTAATAGGTATGGAGTTTCAAGTTGGGAAGATAAAGAATGTTCTAGAAACAGATGATGGTGATGGTTGCACAACAATATAAATGCACTTCAGGCTTCTGACCTGTAAAATTAGAAGTGATGAGCCGGGCGTGGTGGCACACGCTTGTAATCCCAGCATTCGGGAGGCTGAGACCGGAGGATCCGGGTTCGCGGCCAGCCTCAGCTACCTAGTGAGGCACTCCGCAACTTAGTGAGACTCGGTTTCAAAATAAAGAATCAAAAATAGGGCTGGGGGTATAGCTCGGAGGTAGAATGCCCCTGAGTTCAATCCCCAGTACCGCAAAAAAAAAAAAAAAAAAAAAAATTAGAAGTGATGGAAATGATAAGTTGTATGTTGTGTCTATTTTACCACAATTAAAAAAAAATGTCCTTTGGTATTACAGTTAAATGCTAGAGTAGTTACAGGTGAATGATATGATGCCTGAGATTTACTTTAAAATAATCTAGTTAAACAAGACAAATAAAAATCATGGAGGATAAAGAAGAAATGAGATTAGGAAAGTGTGTATAATTGTTGAAGCCAGAGGCTAGGTAATGGGGGCTAATTATACTGTTCCTTGACTTATGTTAAACACTTTACTATATATAAAGCTTAAAATATTTCTGTTATACTTTGTAATTTTGAGTTTAATTTTCTGAGCTGCTCTGTGCATGCATTTGTGTTCTTGTTAGAGGATTCAATGAAACAACAACGACAAACAAAGCCCTACCATGCCTTAGCAACCTGAGCTCTCGTGGTATGAAATTGAGCATAAAATAGGCCCAGTCTCAAGGAGGAAGCTATGAAGACTGCTTCCTTTCAGTGAACAAGCCCCTCATACATCCTACAGGGATCTCTGAGCTTCCCTAGTCAGATTGCTGGGAAGAACACAAGAAGTTTGTATGTATCAGTGGTCCTTAATTTTCCATCCACCTTACAATGACTGGGGAGATTTTAAAAATACTTCTGCTAGGAACACAATGCAAATCAATTGAGCTAGAGTCTCTGAGAGTGGGCTCCAGAAAGCAGAGTTTTTAGGAAGCTTTCTAGATGATTCTGATGGGTAGTCAAGGTCAAGTGCTAGTCATACATGAACCACCAGATACATAGTAGGTGCTCACCAAATGAGGATCAAAAATCACTGTGGAACAAACTACTTAGTGTGCTGTGTTTCAGCCATCTGTAAAAACCTTTCATAGAAAAGAATGTATCAGCAACCTTTTCTCCTTCCCACCCAGGGGATCCAACATCAGAAGCCATAAACTTATCTCTCGAGTCATTGCTAGAGCAGGCAAACTTCTGCCCAAAAGAGTACTGTGGTGGCTGTTAGCAAGAGCCTGGAAAGATAAGAACAGTTTCAAAAATGTTTGTGGGACATCACAAGACCCCCATTGTAATATAATGCTCTTTGGAATAACATTAAAGAAAAGTGAATTATGCCTATTTACCAAAGGAAAAATGCAAGCCCCTTGGCCACAAGTTTTATTTTGAAGCTGAAGCCTTTAATCAAATAGACAATAAAAGATATGGTCCCTCTATGAACCGAGGAATGAGAAGCAGCCATTTGCAATCTCAGTGCATGGCTGCTGGTACTCTGTGTTGCACCCCTGGTGCGTTGAGAGCTGCCAGATTTTCATAGTCAGTAGTGAGATGTGCAGTCCCTACCCTGATATAGTTAACTGAACACAGAGTGTAAACAACTCCACGTGTCTTCCATCCCTCACCTCTGTGCCTTGGAATTTGGAGAGAATATCACAGGGCAATCACTTCAAACAGACTTACAAACAACAGGTGCTTTATACTTTCATTGCAAATAACTTTCCATGTAGAGATGGAATAAATGAAACTAACCATTAAGTGAAGGGAGTAGAGTGTCTTTTTTATTTCTCCAAAGGCAATCAGCATGAATAATAAAAGAATAGTGCCACATTTAGCAAATAATAATGCAGAGTGCCTGTTTAAATTTGATTTTGGACAAATATTTGGAAATATTGCCATACTTACCCCATAAACTATTTGATTTTAATTTGAAATGTCAGTTAAAATGAGCACCCTATATTTTGTATGGAAACCCTATGAAGAAGAAAAGAGAGGTTCTTTCTCTCAGACATACAGAGCTTAAATATCTTATTTCAGGATGTCCAGGATATCTGAGAGGTACAGATAATCAAGAATGTCCAAGAATATGGGCCAGAAGGGTGCTATTTGGGAAACCAATGTCAAGAAGTCAATATATTGATTAGCAATCATTGCATAACAAATCACCCCCAAATTCTATGACTTAAAATAATAATTATTGTTGCTAACTCCTGTACAGATCCAGTGTGGTTTGTCCATCTAGGCAGGACTTGGGTATGCAGCTCTGTCTCTAATTTAGGTCTGTGATTTGGGGTCGTTCAGCATAAGGCTATGGCTACCTCTCTTTTTCTTGAAACCTGTGGGGTGATTAATGCATGGTCTTTTCATGGTGATGACAAAGGCACATAAGTTCAAAATAAAAATATGCAAAGCCATTTAAAGTCAAAGTTTGGAACTATCACACTATAATTTCCACCCCTACTCCACTGGCCAGGGCAAGCCACAAGGCCAAACCCAAAGTCAAGTGGTAGGGAAGCATACCCTGCCCCCGATAGCCATGGTAAAAGGGTGAATGCATAGGGGAGAATTGGGGCCCACAATTCAACCTTGCCTGTGACCTTGTGTGTTTGCCCTGACATTTGAGCTGGCATAGGGAAACTGAGGTACAGGAGAAGGAAATCAAGTCTCTGTCACCTGGAAAATCCAAAATGAGTCAGACATAAGGGGAGGGGAATACAGGAGGTCAGTTACGACTGGACTATGACAGTCAGCAGGGCTTAGATGCAAGGGTTATTTGATTTTTAATTGGAGCTCTTCACTCTAATATTTCCATGTTTGCCTGGAAAATATTCATGGACCGAGAGGTGGGATGGAACATGGAGGTGGGGACTTAATGGTCATGGCTGTGAACGTTAGAGAACAGAAGGATGGTTTTCAGTTCTCTTAAATTTACCCTGTAACTCACGTGCACTTCTTGCCATCTCACCTGCCATTCATTTCTCCTTTGGTTGGACAGGAAGACACCAAGGCCACTGTCAAAGAGAACTCCTTTGCATTCATTAGTGTAGTGAGGACTTTTTCCAGTCCAGGAAAAGAGACTCTATTTAATGGAGTTTGCTTAAGATTAAAAGGAAGAATTCATAAAACATAACCTAAAAGTCTAGGGATAGCTTCAGGTAGGACTGGATCCAGGTGCTTGGATGAAGCCATCAGGAATCTGTGTTTCTCCATTCCTAGGCTCTGTGTCCCTCTGTGATGACATTGTTCTGAGACAAGCTGTTGCTTCTGAATGCCACAATAGCTGCCTGTGGAAAAGCTCCAGATTTACAGCCTATCAAGTTGGTAACCCAGGCAGAAAGGTCACATCTTTTCCCCTTGAGTTCAGTGAGTCTTCGAATTGAATTTCAGGCTTAACGCTGCTCAAATATTCACTCTGAACCAGTGAGTATGACCAAAGATGCTGATGTGCCAGGCTTGAATGTCCCAAAGCTGGATGGTGAAGTTTGATTAGTCCTTTATAAACCATGTGGACTGAGAGCAGAAGAGGGATGGGGAAGTTGGGAAACAGTGATGAAAGATAGGTTCTTGTTAGGAAAAAAAAAGCAGCAAGTGTCTGTTCCCAATAGCTCCTCATTTTCCTTAGAGAAAAAGCTCTGCCAGCATCCACCCTCCCCAGCTCCCCCCACCCCCCGTTTCATTCCACTTTGCTCATCTGGCCACTTCCCTCTCACAGACTTTCAAGATCACCTACCTGGAGGCCACCTATCTGGGTACTTTCTCATGGAGACCTCCCTAAATACTTTGTGTTAAATAGAAGACTCCCCAGTCACTTCTGAGCTCTTTTACCCCGACTCTCTGCTCCCCCCTTTTCATGGTACTTCTCATATTATGCAGTTGACTAATCTATAATGTGTATTGTCTCCTCTTGACTCCCATCCTCTGTTTACTACACCACCAAATGCCAGGCATGCAAGGGCAGGAGCCTTGGTCTATATCAAGTGCTAACAGATTCATAGCATGTGGTCCATAGAAATGTGTGGAATGAACCTACTATAGTTCCCGAGAAATTATATAATCAGGTCATTTTGATGGGAAGGGAAGAATTTTCCAGGGTTGCAATTCTGCAACAGTTCCATTCTCCAAGTCCCAAGTGATATATCCACTCTGAAACATCACTTTTTCCCTTTCTGGAACCTTGGGGAGGCCCACCCACCAGGCTGGTGCTGTCAATCAACATTCCTGATATTTGAAAGTTATCCTCTGGTCTTGCACACAAGATGGAACTTGAGATATTGGCCCAGGTTTGGTGTGGCTGGGGCATATCAGATGCCTCGTCTGGTGGTGGTGGGAGCCCAGCAGTGGAGTCTGACTAAGGAGGGAGAGAGCACCAAGGTGGAGGTAACAGGGTTGAAAGATAGAATCCTGTTCAAAACAAAATTGGGTCTTTGTATTTTATACCTTATCTTGGAAGGAGAGACCCAAGTTAAGTAGTTTAAAATCAGTGGATCATGGTATATTCTTGGAGGGCTCATTCCATCTACCTGTGCTATACCCCACAACCCTGCTTTGTCTTCCTCTCTCCCTCCTTTCCTCCCTTCCTTGCTTTCTTTCTGGTACTGAGAATTGCACTCAGGGACATTCTATTTCTGAGAAACATCCCAGCCCTATTTTATTTTGAAATAGGGTCTCGATCAATTGTTTAGGGTCTCACTAAATTGCTGAGACCTTCAAACATTCGATCCTCCTTTCTCAGCCTGCCAAGTCCTAGGATTAAAGGCATGCACCATCACACCTGGCTAAGTCTTGCTTTTTTCTGATACATGAACAGTACTGGTTTAGCCAGAAAGAGATCCAAACCCACGGCCCAGTTTCCATTTGTTTCTATGAGGAAGAATTGTTTGTTACTCAGTATACTTCAGCAGATGCTATGGAGACATTCCATAGGGAGACGGGAAGTGGGCCGGATGAGCATGGGACTGAGCCGCCTGCAGACAGAGCAGGCATTTTCAAGAGTTAATGCATTTGGAAGAAGGTCCCTGTTTGAAAGGTTATTTCTTGGATCCTCTTTTGAAAGAACTGCATTTAACTTAAACACTACCACCACCACCACCACCAACAACAACAACAGCAAGAACAAAAAATTAAGCAGGTCATGGTGAAAACAGAACAAAGGGTGGTACCCCAGATTACCACTTGGGCCTCTCTTCACTTGGAGAGAGCTCCAGAAAGCAGATCCTTGGGAATGTCTCCCCTTGCCAGTGACCTTGTGTGTTTATGTAACTGTCTAGCTGAAGGTTCACCCCGACATGTGAACAAGGAGGCAGAGATTGTGGATTTATGGTGCTGACTCTGGGAAAGGAACAACTGCCCAACAGGATTGCAAGAAAGGCTGTTCAGGAAACCTCTGCTTTTCAGGTTTTTTTAAAATTTCTTTTTTCATTTCTCTCATCCCAAGGTGCTGGTGGCTGAGCTCTCCTCATGTGATTGTGCCCAAGATGACGATGTGGAAATCAGCAACAGGCAGTTCCTGCCTTGAAGACAAGGGCAAAGAGGCCTGGGAGGTGGAAAAGACACAGGAACCAGGCCAAGGACACTTGGTGTCAAGAGATTCCTGCCTTGAAAAAGGAGGTGGTGGGAAGAGCCAGCTTTGGGGAAGAAAGTGCTTTTTTTGCAAATTCAAAGAGAATTTTTGCAAAAATCTTCCAGAAACTTCCAGCAGTTATTATCCTTGTAGAGCTGGATGGGTCAACTAGAAAGAGACAACAGGTGAAGGTGATGTCTACTTTTGGGTTGATCGCCCTACACAGTGTTTGGTTATGTTATCTTTCATATCTGCTGTTTTTTAATTGGAAGTTTTAGAAAAGACGGATTTAATTAAAACAAAATAAATCACAGGGGTCTCATTCACTCTACCTTTATTCTCTGTGATCCAGGAAGCAGAGCTTCATTTACCAGCTGTGTGGACTTTGGCAAATTGTTTAATCTCCCTAGGCTTATTACCTCATCTGGAAAATAGAGTTTTTAATAGGGCCAGCATTGAGGCAGGGTTGTGAGGATTCAATGAGATAAGGTATGTAAAATGCTAAGCTCTGGTCATCACAAGCACTCAAAAATTGTAGCTGTTACTGGTCTCATTCAAATACTGTTCTAATACTGAACTCAGCAATGTAGTTCATCCTAAGAGCAGCACCTGGAAGTCATGGCAAATGACAGTCACAGCTGCCTTATGGGCTCTTGTCTCTGGTCCCATGGCTGGGGCTGTGATGGACAATGATATACAGTGAGGCATGGTGGATAGACAGCTCCTGAATAGTTAGTGTATCCAAAGAGGGGAAGAAGCAGCTGTTTGGACTGCAACCAGAGGAAAAGGCAGAAGGCAAGGTTGATGGGGTCACAAACACACCTGTCACCAGCTTAGGAAAATAAATTATCTGCCTTCCATCATGTCCTAGAATGTATCTAAGGTCAGAAAAGAACAGAAAATGTGGAGTGGACCAAGTGGGAAACTATAAAGGAAGAATTCCTAAATTGGATTAAAATGCAGGCTACTCTTCCCTCTCCTACCAATACCCTCTGGATTTATTTACCTTTCCAGTGAAGATGTCTGGGGCAAGCAGGATATTAGCCATTTCTGGAATCATAAGCTCATTGACTATAAGGACTGAAAGGAAACAAACAGATAGATCAATCTTAACAGTAACTCAAGTAATAGAAAGCATGATTTAAGCTAACATACACAACTAGCATATTTATTTGCTTCATGTAATAAAAAGTCCAGCAGTAATGTGGGATTCAGGCTTGATTGATCCAGTATCTCAATCAAATTTTATATCTGTCTTCTCTACCAACCTTGGGTATTTGAAATGTAGTCTTATACTGTTTTCTAAGATGTTTGTTGACAGCAAGTGGGGTAATATGCTTTCTTGTTTCCATCCAATGGGGTGTGTGGGCAGGGATCTCAACAGAAAGAATCTTTCCCTCAACTATAAAATGAGAAGTTTTTCCGTGTAGTCCAACTGATCCAATTTATGACGGATGATCACCCCTAAACCAAAAATAGTGGCTAGGTAGAAACCTTATGCTGATTGACTGAAGCCTGGAACTTTATTTTATTTTATTTTTAAGCCTATAATTTGAACTATTAACAAGTGTTTGGAGGGGTTACTAGCATAGACCTAGATTTCAGTGTTAGCACTTGTGTTAGTTTTTCATTGCTATAATAAAATACCTGAGAAAAATAGCTAAAAGGAGAAAAGATTTATTTTTGCTCATGGGTTCAGAGATTTGAGTCCATAGTTTCTTGGCCTTCATGATACAATCACTTCCACAAATCCCTATCTCTGAATGTTGCTACATTAAGGGTCAAGCCTTCAATACTTGAGTCCTTGGAAGATATTCATATTCAAACTGTAGCAGTGCTTTTAACATCAGGAGCTAGATCATCCTTTATTGTGGGGATATCCTGTGGCTTGAAGAATATTTACCATCATTCTTCATCTCTATTCACACAGTGCCAAGAACAAGGAACTATGTGGACCGAGGTGAGGCTTGGAAAAGGTACAGGCACTTGATGGATACATTGGCCTGTTTTCTGTTACTATGATGAAATATTTGAGGCAGGTTAACTTTATAAAAAAAAGAGATTTATTTAGCTCACAGTTCTGTTTTAAGGGCATGGCACCAGCATTGGATTAGCTGTTAAGAGAACCCTGTTGGCTCTGCCATCTGTGGTAGAGAGAGATCACATTGCGAGACAGAAAGCCAAGAGGGCCTGGGATCCTCAGTCTCTTCTGAAGGGCATGTCCCTAATTTATGTAAGAACCACTCATGAGGACCCACTTCTTAAGATCCTACCACCTCTTGCACTGGTACACCGGTGACCAAGTCTCCAACACATGAACCCTTGGGGACACACTCACACTACAGCCCAATCAGAACAGTGACAGAGGATCTTATAGACCATGTAATGATTTCAGTTTTTATCCTAAAGGGTTTTAAGTAAAGGATAATTCAAGCTTAAGGTGTGGATAAAGAATAGGAATAGAGTTGAAGGAGAAACAACAGGACTAGATATTGTAGATTAACAGGTAAAAATGAAGGGTGCTTTTAGCTAGGGTTTTGGAAGTAGACACAGAACTGGATATATTTGAGTGCTATTTAGGAGCTAAGTCAGTGAAAACCTGGTGCTGAAGTTAATATGGGGAAGCAGTGAGGAAGAAAAGATAACACATCGGTTTCTAGTCTGCTTACTTGGGAATGTTGGAGAAGGGTCAGATTGTAGAAGGAAGATCATCTATTGGATATGGTGAGTTTGAGGTCTATGTGAAATATCGAGGTAGAAATGTCAAGTAGGCAGTCCAGGATACAAATAGGGTGTTCAGGGGAGAACGTCTGGTTAGAGATAGTAATGTAGTTGGAGCCATAGCATGGTGAGAACTGACCTTGAGGAATTCTGACACTCAACAGTGAGATACAGAGCCACGGATCTTGTAAGGAGCTACCAGAAGAATAGGAAGGACTAGGAGGAGTCGGAGGGATTCTGGGAGAGGGTTGTATTTCTTAAACCACAGGAGAGAGGAGCATTTCGAGAGGAAGGGCCTAATGAGCTGTGTTATATTCCACTGAGAAGAGATGGAAGGTAAGGACTAAAAGTTTGCCATTTGGATTTAGTGGCATGAAAGTCATATGGGTAACCCCAGCAAGAACTCTCTTGAGCTGAGATCAGAAAAGGTGGGTGACCTAGAATAGGTTCTTCTTTGAGAAGTTTGACTGTGGAGGAAGGAGAAGTGAGGACCAAGAGTGCAGGGTGATGGGGCGTGGGATTGAAGAGTGAAGGTACTAGAGAAGTGGAAACAAATAATGTAATGGTACTGAAAAGGCATGAGGGATGGACTCCAAGCCCAGGAGCTTTATAAAGCTGAATAGTACCTCCACTATTGCAGCTAGAGAGGAGGAGAAGAGAGACACAGACGTAGGTGGATTTGAAGGGTTGTGGCAGGAAGTTAGTAACATTCCTATTTGAACTCGTCTACAGTTTCTGAAAGGAGAAGGCTCCATTCCTATAGGAAAAGCAAGGGGAAAACGTCTGTAGTCAAATATATCTGGCAGAGTCTGTCTCACAGTCAAGCAATTATCTTTGCCACAGGGCTTCTTGGAGCCTTTAGTTCACAAGAGTTCATTGGGCATGTCCAGAAGAGGGACAAGAAACTGGACCATAGAGCTATTTCTGTGTGTAGCATCTCACCGAACCACTGGTTTTCACACCACACTGAGCCAGTGAACACCTCCATTATATAGTGGAAGAATCTGACCCCAAAAGACGGGCAAGGCTTCTAGAAAATTGCTTGCTGGACTAGAAGCCACATAAGGTATTTTCATAGGAAGCATGGCGGCTTATTTCTGTGAACATAGCCCTTACAACCCCTGTATGCATTCTGTGACTCCAGTCCCTGGCCATAGCTAGGACAATCTGGCTCTACTTTAAAATATGGACTTAGAGAGGCAGACATTAGACCCTTGTGTGTGACATAAAAGAATCCAAGGCACAAATCTGGCTCTGAATTCAGCCTGCCTGAAGTCCACAACAACTAGCTATGTGTCCTCGAGCAGGTTACTTAATTTCTTTGTGTCTTGGTTTCCTCCTCTGTATAAAGAGCAATAATGAGATCCCTACCACAAAGAATTGTTATGATGATCAAATAGAGCAATACTCATTAAGAGCTTGGAACAGTGTAGCTCAAGTAAGCTCAATATCTGTTACCCATTATGAGTTGAATGTCCCTTACCTGAAATGCTTGGGACCACAAATGTTTTAGATTTTGGAATATTTGCATATGCATAATGAGATATCGTAGGGATGTGGTTTTGACTGCCACCTGTCACATGAGGTCAGGTGTGGAATTTCCACTTGTGGCACCATGTAGGTGCGTAAGCATTTTGGATTTTCAGATTAGGGATGCTTAGTCTATATTGAGGGAAGAGGGCAGCTACATCCCAACCCATAAACAGGACAGCAGAAAAACTACTCTGGTCAAGGAAAGAAAAATGAACAGAAATGTCAAGGAAAGGAGAGAAAAGAAGTCTTTCTAGCAGCCTTTGGGATTTGTGGGACAACCCTGCCTTTATGGTGAAATCTCCCTGTCAGCTTGAGCTAGCTCAGTAACTTGCAAACAGAAATAGACATAATGGCTACAGTGGCCATGTCTGAATTTGAACCTAAGTTTCCCTGTTTGCAGTCCAGTATGTTGATTATTACTGCATGCAGTTTGTTAAGGACCTCGAAGTACCTCATTGAGCAAAGCTTCCTCCCAGAGGAGGAAAGCCGATTTCTGCAGCTGACAACAGACTGGGTCTGGGATTTAATTTAGTGTTTCTGGGTTCAGGGGAGGCTGACTCCTGACCTCCCAGCTGCTATAGTCGCTGCCTGGCTGATGCTGCTGAAGGTGTTGCAAAAATTCAGGGCATCCAGGGCTCAGAGACTGTTTCAGTGCCCCCCTTTGAGATGCTTGGCTCAGCACTTAGTCTCTAACATCTAGGAATTGATAGAGTGGGTAATTTGGGCTTGGTGCTGAGTCTGAGCTTGTCACGGAATGTCCATAGCTCCTTCTCCCTGCCTGAAGTGTCTGATCCTTCCTTTGCTGCTTGTGGAGGGCCCGTTCCTGTGGAGTTCAAACCTGAGTGGGTTGGGCAATCACCTTGTGGGAGCCTGTGAAATTGCCACTTGGTGGGGCCCCTCCTGGATTCTGACACTGCAGATCTTGGAGGGACCTAGACACCTGTGCATTTAACAAGCATCCCCAGATAATCCTGATGTAGGAAATTCAGGTGTTGTTCCTTTATCCAGATCTTCTGGAAAGAATTCTGGGATGGAAGAATGCATGGAATAGGACTTTTTTTTTTTTTTTGCGGTGCTGGGGATTGAACTCAGGGGCTTTCTACCTCCAAGCTACACCCCCAGCCCTATTTTTTCTTCTTTATTTTGAAACTGAGCCTCACTAATTTGCGGAGTGCCTCACTAGGTAGCTGAGGCTGGCGGCGAACCAGGATCCTCCGGTCTCAGCCTGCCTCCCGAATGCTGGGATTACAAGCGTGCACCACCACGCCCGGCTTGGAATAGGATTTTTAAAAAAACAGTTTTTAAGTTGAAAGTCAAAGTTATGTAAGGGCTAGTTTTTTTTTTAAACTCGAGCCTCAGTTTCCTTATCTGTTAAATGGAGCTAATAACAGGGAAGCCTCTCATCTGAAGTCCCTGTACAGTTCAAATGAACTAAATGGAAAGAGACAGGTCTTCAGTTAGAAAGCCGGTGGTAGTAATTATTTTGTGTGAAAATACAAGTAACGGTGCTGGAAAGAGTTCTTAGTGACTGTAATCTGACACTGAAATTTTCAGCAAGCAAGAGCTGAAGCAAGAAGCACATCTGATTTTCCCATGTTTCTCTTGACCTTGCTTAGTGCCTAGTATGTAGCAGCAGGCTTAATTTTTGTTGATAAGGACCCAATATTTTTAAGCTTTTGGATGCAAATGAGTCATCATCCAAGATGCTGATTGGCTGACACCAGTTCTCTTTGGTCGGATACTAAATAATGAGGAGGAAAAACTGGTTATTAATGCAGAGAGGCTGGGAAAACAAGGCAGTGAATAGCAGCCCCAAAATAGCTTCAATAATTATAAGTCTCTCAAAGCCTGTTTTGACGTACTTTATGAGTCAAAAATGAAGTGTGTGTGACATGAAATGAATCATTCTGTGAATAAGAGAAGGAATCTTACTTCTTTAAATATGTTTTGTCAGCAGTAATGCTCTCTCCTGAATAATGTGCACTCTTAAACAAAAGTGATGGATGGCTTTGTTGGTCTAACATAAAATATATAATTCTTCTTATAAAAAATCATGGTAATTCAGTATTAAGTTGGCTCTGGCCTCATTTTAATAATAAAAAAATAGCATACTTCCTAAGTTTTCATGTATCAATCCTTCTGCTCTTTGGGACTGTATAGCTGGCATGATTGACTTTAGAATTGGATGGACAGGAATAAGAACATATTTTTCCATTTATCTCCCTCCAGAGCAATTTTTAAGTATTTCCATACATTATTTGTATGAACTGCTTGTCTTACATACCAAAATGATCATATTTTCATACTCACATTATTTGGAATTATTCCAGTATTTTCATTGGGGCTAGGGAGAAGGAGGTGTTTCTTTGTTCCATTGGTACCTTGCTTCCAGAACAAGATTGACACAGACATTAACTTTACCAGCTCTGCTGATTTGTTGTGATATATTTAAAGTTTTGGATTTTAATAAGTAGGTTTCTTTTTTAAAAAAGAATTCTAAGTTTTAAATAATTGAGAGGCCCACACAGAAAGCAGGCTAAAAGAGATCTAAATTTCTCTTTCATGAATGATCATCTGTTGAGAATGTGTTTCCAGATGATAACTAAGTGGGTTTGCTAAGTTTCCTTCATGAATTAGGTAGCTTGGACTGCTAGTTACCCCTCCCTCCATATTCTCTTTTTCCTTAGTAATGGAATTTTCAGGTTTTAGTGGAGCACATGGCCACTTATGTTCTAGGGAGAACTTTCCAGCCTCCTTTGCAGCTAGGTATAGCCATATGACTAAGTCCTAGACTATAGAATTTAAGTAGTGTGTGTAATTACTAGGAAGTTAAAGGGAAGTTTACTTCTTTCTCTGTCCTCCTTCCTGATAATTTGAAGATGAATGCTATGACTGGAATTCAGGAAGCAATTTAGACCATGGGGTTCTACCTACATGTTGACGGTGATAAAAACATGAGACAAGAGGATCCTGGCTTTCTGGTGGTCATGAAATACTGTACTAGCCCTAAACTGCTTACCTCATGATTGCAGATACATAAGAAAAAGGATACATTTATATCAGCTTAATCCCCAGTTATTTGGGGGGTATCCTGTTATTTACAGCAAATAAGCAATACCTAATCTTTAATATACAGAAGTTACAGGTCTCTCCCACTGGGAGACTCAGATCTAATGGCAGAGAAAAGGCCAAGTGTGTCCTCTACAGACAGACAATAAATGAGAACTACTCAAAAGTGGCTGAGCCATCAGTATACTGTCCTTTCTTTTAAACACCAATCAGATTAGACATTTTCAACCTGAGGGAGAAATGACTGCAGGTGCCAAGAGAGGCCAGCGATGTTAACCAGTGGAGGCCCCTCCACAAGGAAACACGAGACATGGGTAAAAGAGGTTCTCTTGAACCTAAGAAACATTACTGCATCAAAGATCACACATTTTGTGCGTCAGTGGGGGAGGCTCAGGGAGAAAGAGGTGATGGAGAGAATTTACACTAGATTGCTAAGATGGCACCTTGTATTTGAAAAATGGGTGAAAAGGAGTTTAGAGGCAGGAGAAGTTACTTTGGCTGGATTGAGACTTAGAGTTCTAAGTGTGCAAGTTAAAACACCTTACAGTGTCTGGTCTTAGTCCATCTGGGATGCTGTAACAAAGCACCATATGCTGGGTAGCTTCTACGAACAACAACAATTTATTTCTCCCAGTTCTTAGAAGTCTAAGATCAAGGAACTGGCAGATCTGGTGTCTGGTAAAAGCCTGTTTCCTGATTCATGAATGACACCTCACTGTGACCTCACATGAGGGAAGGGGTGAGCTTACTGTTTGAGGTCCCCTTTGAAAAAAAAAAGAAGAGTCTGAGTTCTATTCACAAGGGCTCTGTCCTCATAGTCTGTTTCCTTTCCAAAGGCCTCACCTCTTAATACCATCATCTAGGAGGCCATGTGTCAGCATACACATTTTGGGGGGACATGAAGGGCCAGGACATAACACAGTTCAATAATTTTCATCTTACTCATGAGAACCAATCTAGTTGAGACTTTTTCAAAAGTTGGTGACACATTTCCTATGGGTATCATCCAACTAACCAAGACCAGATCTCCTGAGGCAGGCTAGAAGAAATAAAATGAATAGGTAGAAAGGAGATATAAAGGGATAAATGTAACTTTAATGTGGATATCTGTGGCAAAACTCCCCAACATCCTTATTTCTCAGGCCAGGCATATCACCTCCTCATCCCAGCCAGGCCTGTTAGTTCCAATGTCTGAGGAATTTATAAGTCTTTAATAATTACTCTGAGCACCGTTGACTATCCTCAAAAGGTATCTATGATTAGACAAGAACACACACACACACACACACACACACACACACACACACACACACACACACATTGAACTGTTACTTATTCAACCTAGGGATAACTAAGCAGGAGAAAAATCTGTTGGTCAGATGATAGAGGTGACGCAAGAGTGATCTCGTTGGACACTGTTAACTGACCCTGAATAGTTTAAACAAAAGAGATGACTACTGAGAAGACAACGAAAGCCTCATCAGGTCCCTGCAGATGACCAACACACCCTAAATCATCTTGTGACTACTGGACTGTTGCCATCTTCACATACCTCCTCCTACCCACTCCTCACGAAAGTCTATAAAAGAAGAGCCATGCATCCCCAAATGCATCTCTCTCACTCTGGAGAGGGCCCACATTCCTTTTTGAATGTGCATTTCTTACTTTCCTAAATAAATCTCTGTGTCTCTGACTGGCTCCTGCTGAAATTCTTTTCCATCACATAAGCCATGAACCCTGCCGATACTGAATTGCTGGGAACTTCATAGAGACACTCCAGTCTTTCAAAGGTCTGGGTATTTGTGCTGGGACTTTGGTAATCAGGAAGGGAAGAGGATCAATACAAGTTGGAAGATGTGAACAAAGGCTTAAAAAGAGTATTACAAAATGCGTTCCCCAGACAGGAAAGTCAACTTTTGTGGTTACTGGAATTTGTGTTGCTAAGCAGTAGGATAGGCAGGCTCACTTCTATAGATTCTTAAATGCCAGATGGAAAACTTGTGTGTTTATGTTTTGGCAAAGAAGGAACTACTGAAGATTTTAGAGTCAGTTATTGCTATGTGACCCTTTCCCAGAGAATATGTCTTGGGATTTGAGCCCCTCAGGGGCTGTTCCACTACTAAAGTTCAAGTACTTTAGCTGGCTGGACTCTGGTTTGACTCCCACTCACCCAGCAGAATTCTCTTGCTGACATTCTTCTTGAGTAGAGGTACCAGTGATAGCGAAGTGCTTTCAGCTTGCATGTTGCATGCTAGCTCACACTTGTGGGCCTGTTGAACATGTTAATCTCTACCTGGGCTTTGCCTCCTTGCAGTCTTTGCTTGATTAACTCTACACCTTTAGGATTCAGCAGAAAGATTCCTCTCTTCCAGGAATGCTTTCTTGGCACTGGCATCAGTCAGGCCAAGTCAGGTTATGCTGCAGCAACTAATGCTTCCATACTTTAGTGAGCTAACACACAGTTTGCGAGCAAGGCATGGTCTCCCACATCTGTAATTCCAGTACTTGGTAGGCTGAGACAGGAGGGTTGCAAGTTCGAGGCCAGCTTCAGCAGTTTAACAAGATCCTGTTTCAAAATAAAAAGTACTGGGAGTATATCTCAGAGGTAGAATATCCCTGAGTTCAATCCCCAGTACCAAAAGCCAAAACAAAATAAAAAGTTTGTTTCTTGTATGTGCTACATGTCAATTGCAAGTCCACAAAAGGAATGTGATCATCAGCATGGTCCAGCCTCCAGAAGAATGGAGGTTCCACCTCAAACTATGCTCCATGGTAGCTGAGGCAGGAAAAAGAGCATGCGTTGTCCCACACTGACTAACTGGCTCAAAGCTTCTGCCTAGAGGTCACTCATGCCACTCTGGTCACATTGTCTTGGCCAAACATGTCTCCTAGCTAAGCCTGCTCTGTGATGAAGATGCACAGATAACACAGCTTGGCGCAGCCCCACAGCTCTCTTTTCTATCTCTGGTCCCCTAAAAGCTCATGCTAATGTCCGAGCACATTCCCATTCTCCTAACAACAGCTCTTCCTCCTCCTCCCCC